>PITA01017159.1:0-44202 GCA_004023965.1 Spilogale gracilis | reverse complement strand
AAATTAAGAAGACTTCATTTATGATTTAAATCTTGGGAAGTATGGTAAAACATTGGAGTTTTAGAGCACAAGCCTAAATAGGATTAAATGTAAATCACAGAAACTGGTTTCTCCTGGCAGGCAGAGAGAAAGCAACTGTTTACCTTTTCTTAACAAGAGCAGACCAACAATGGGAGAAAACCTTGCCCTTTGAACAAAGAGAAGGCAGAGTTTCAATCTTATTCTTTAAAACCCATTCATTTCAATCTTGGTCCATACCAACCACATTTAAAATTCCATTTCAAAGTTCTCCCTCCACAAACCTTTTTTTTCTTTTTTTTTTTTTTTTTAACTTTCCTTTGCATTCGGATTTTGTCCCACACCATTTTTTTTCCAAACAACCATCTCATTTAGGACAAAACTACCTTCTTTTACCTTCAACAAAAATGTGTTCCCTTCTTCTTTTTTTTTAATCCCCCTTTTTACTAATTTCCTACTTTACCACATACAGAGTTGTTTCCATTATTTCCATCCTTAGTTACAGTCAGCAGAATTTTCCACCTTTTAGAAACCTTAATCTTTAGTGAAGACTAAGGAATAACCGATCGTACACTGTTACAACAGAATTTAGTTTTCTGCATTGGGCCGCTGGCCCCAGCCTCCTGCTCATGCCGGGCAGAGTCGCCGGGGCCCCAGGAACCTCTGGCATGGGCTCTGACAGCCCAGTAGGGTGTTTCGCTCCCGTTGGCCTCCGGACCCCCAGGCGCAGCCTCCCACCAGTTGGTGGGCCCCGCGGCCATGGTGCAGCACCTGACAGCTCAGAGTGTTGCTGCCTCTCCGGCCAGAAGGACACAATCACTGGGCTTCCCTCCCATGGTGAATGGTGCCGCAGACAAAAGGATGGGGCACTCTCAGATGCTGTCCTGCTCACATCCCTCGCGGGAACTTTGGGGCGTCTTAGCTAAGGTCTGTCCGTATAAACCCTGGACCAGGTTACCCCCATGGGGTAAATGACCGTTATGCAATATGATGCCCCGCGAGACTCAGGGTGCAGCCCATTCAGACTCCATAGCCAAAGCGGTGGAGCTGTACAAACACACTCACACACTCAGGCACTCTTCACATTCAGACAGGTTGGACATCCCCTTTGGTGCCCCTGACTAATGGGGGGTGATCAGGCCCCCTTTAACTGCCTAGGCTGGGGGACTCGAACCCCCAAACCCCCTGTGGGGGTTTGAGTCCCCCACAGATAGGTACCTCCATGTAGGGACATCCAGTCCCTCCCTTCTAAGTTCTCCAGACAGAGGTGGCCAATCCTCCTTCCGCGGTCCTCTTAGTTAAACCTCGGTATCCTGGTCTTCAGTTCTTCTTGAGGGGGAGTCTTATCCCGGGCGAGCCCCCAAATGTTAAAGTCCGATGTTGACTGTCTCCCCAAAGAGAAACCGAGGACGCTCAGGATAATGCAAATCACACAGCGAGGTTTATTTCTAGCTAGCTAGGGTCCAAGCATCTACCCGGCACAGCAGGTTTCAGCAAGGACCCCAAATGCAAGGGTCTAGGGGTTTATATGCATTTCAAACAGCAAGCATGAGTCACACAGTAATTTTCTCTGTTGGGTGAGATAACATTTTCAGCCCCCTACCCAATTCCTGGACTGCTCACACATTCCTGGTACTGGGACAAGTAAGCAAGATGCACAGATGGTTCCTTGACCTATCTGCCTTCATTTGGTTAACACAGGCCTTGTGAAGGCGTCAATCACCAGGGGATCTTAGATCTGTAGATGCCTAACTCACCAGGGGGTTATGGAACCTGTCATAGCTGCCCTCAGGCTAATCAGGTCCTACCACTCTAAAACTAAACAGGTCCTATCAATAGGGTAGCTCTATTTTAACACCTTGAGGAACCTTCATACTACTACTTTAAGCCTATACTGGACCACCCAGGCATCCCCCTACGACATTTTTAACCTCTATTTAGATTTTTTTTTTTTTCTGCCTGTGGTAGGCTGACTTTTGGCCCTCCAAATATCTTGACACCTTGACGTGTAAATGAATATGTTACCTTACATGGCAAAAGGAACATTGCAGATATGATTAAGTTATGGTTCTTTAAAATGGGAAGATTATCCTGAATTTTCCGAGTGGGCCTGAAGTAGTCACCAGGTTCCCAGAAGAGTGAGGCAGGAGTTCAGAGACGAGAGAAGACAGTATACTGATGGTTTCAAAGATAGAGGACTGAGTCCTTGGGCCAAAGAATGCAGATACCTTTCACCAACTAAAAACTAGAAAAGGCAAGACAATGGATTGTTCTTTATAGCCTCCAGAAACAATTTGACCTGCAGATACATTGATTTTAGGTGGAAAAATTATTTTATATCTTTAATCTCCAGAACTGTAAAACAACACAATACTGTTGTTGTAAGACAACAGTATTGTGTTGTTTTACACAATACTGTTTTGTTACAACAACAGTATTGTGTTGTTTCACACCACTGTTTGGTAGTTTGTTATAGAGGCAATAGCATATTAACACACTGCCTTACCAAGCATGCATTTACTATGCTTCCTTAATTTAGAATCCTTAGAAATAATTTTATCTCGTAAGTCCTTTTTCATTAGCTGCTTTGCAACAATTCAAAAAATCATTGAAGACTCTCTCTTCATAAAATTAACTCTTACTTAACACGTGGCCATCCCCATGTCATCTGCTCACATTAAGCAATGGACGGCATGAGGAAAAATAGGCAGAAAAATGCGTGCTTCTCACCTCTGCTGGATTAAACTCTCAGCACCACAACTGGGCCTGCTAGGACACTTCTCTCTCTTCTCATACTGATTGCCACAGTTATCTCAGATGAAATTATGGCCTTTGGATAATTATTCTCTTTCAGAATTGAGCTTTATTACCTCCATTATCTCTCTGCAAATTCCAGGTATATGTCTGACACATAACAAGCTTTCAATTATATTGAAGTAAAGGAAGTTCATGCTATTGACAAAATGCAGTGTCTGCTACTGTTTTCATTTCCTGCTTTCCTGTCTCAGGCAATTCCCTAAATCCTTAGTGTTCATGATGCTTCCCATCCAGTTTTGTGTTTTGTGTGGATCCATTGTCCTTGGAAGATGGAAGTTTGCATTCCTGAGATGACTGGGTTCCTACACAGCTCAATACCTACCCCAGATAGAATCAGACACATAGATTGAATCCATCCCTTAGGCTTTAGAGACTGATTGTAGGAGCCTTTTGTTTCTTACATCCTTAGAAGGCAAATCAAGGCCCAGACTTACAACAGCCCTAGAGACTTCCTGTCTGTGAATTAATCACCAGCTGACCACATATCATCGTGTGTCTTCCAAATAGAAAATTTCTTCTTTCCCACTCTTCTGATTCAGAAATAGATTTGCTATTGTATTCATGCTAGTATGTTAAATAGTTTCCCAGGAATATTAATGCTGAATCTCAGATGTTTTATTTTGATTAATAATGATAACTTCTCTGCATTTATGAGAATTTGTGGGGGACGGTGCTTGATCCGCCCCTCCCGCCATGCCCAAGCCACCAGAAAACTTTAGTTGAGGTACCTGTGAATGTGAACGAAAGCCCCTCTGGGCTTTCCCCACCTAGAATCCGGAAAGCCACATACCCTGTGGGTCAGGGCAATATGTCCTTTGTGTGCTTATTCAAGATATATAATTCGATTTAATCCTCCTCCTGGTAATCATATCTCTGTATCTCTTATCTGTATTTCTTTATCCCTCTGCCTCAATGGTCTCAACTTCTGTGAGTTTAAGCAATCACTCTGTACCCTGCAGTAACAATACTAATCCTGTCTCTAGGGTGGGTGCAAAAGCAGTTAAAGATTTAACTGCACCACCCAACTTACTCACTTTTAAATAATAAAAGACTGGGGCCCCTGTCAGTCAAGAGAGACTGAGAAACTGAGAGACAAAGGCAGAGAGCCTGCGAGGAGGCAGCAAGAGAGCCTTAGAGGAGAGAGCAAGAGAGCTGGAAAACAGCAAGAGAGCCAGGAAAGAGAGAAGCAATGCGAGGAGAGAGCAAGGAGCAAAGAGAGATAGAAGAAGAGAGAAGTAGAACAAGAGGGCCAAAGCCAGAGCTAGAGAGCTAGAGCTAGAGAGCCAATGCTAAAAAGCCAGAGCATGGGCCTGAGCCTTCTTCATAGGTCTCTCCTGGCTGACCTTGAGTCTGTCAGCTTGCATTAGATTTCTGTGTTTGTGTCATTATTTTGCCCGTCACACATCCCACCGTTTGTGACCCACCAACTCCGCCGCAGCTGGCTCCCCGGCGGTGACAAGAATTTTAGTGTATTATTAGGGAGTGGTATTTTTCCTTTCTTTCGAAAATACACTGTGGTTAATGGCTTATAAGTAAAACTTGTTGAGGTATATGCATTGCACACCTCACCCCGTATAATCAATATTCAAAAGACATTTTTACTAAAACAACAAAGACCATGTACTCACCCACCCTTACCTCCCCATAGGTATAAATACACAAAATCCTAGTCTTCTGCCTTTCTATTGCAGATTCTTTCTCACCTGATAGGACTGCCTCTGCTTTTTGCCTTTCTCAGAAGTGGTTATCACTCTTTTTCTTCCTCCACAACCTGTCCTATAATAATTGCCAGTATTGATTTATTGTTCAATTAACATACTGCTTTGATTCTGACATGTTTTTCACCCTTCACAGAATTTCTTCTCTAGGTTTTCCTTGGATGGATGGTGAGCATGTTAAAAGGGGATGTAGGTCTTCTTCATGAATTCAGAGGGCATATTACAATTAGTGTACAAAAAAGGAGACAATGTTTACAGCTCCATTGTTAAGAGAATTTTCCTAAAATGTTAGCAAAGAAAATCATCATTCAGTGTGACCTTCATGTATGTGTCCAAAGTTTCTTTAGAATTCTATGTAGTCAGATTTCACACTGTATTCCTTTCTTTAATAATTGTCTTTGAAGGTCCCCAAGATCACTCTTTAGAAAAGTGGGCTGTGGGGGCTCAGTCAGTTAAGCGTCTGATTCTTGGTCTCAACTAGGGTTCGGATCTCAGGATCCTGGGATCGAGCCCTATGTCAGGCTTCGTGCTCAGCTCAGAGTCTGCTTGTCCCTCTCTCTCTGCTCCTCCCCCTGCTTGCTCACTCTCTCTCTTTCTGCAATAAATGAGTAAACTCTTTAATTAAAAACAAACAAACAAACAAACAAACAAAAACGAGTTGTGGTGAGCAGAATGTAGATTCCCGGTTGGGATCTTTTATCTGTCCACGGCCATCCATGAGTGCCGTCATGGATGTGTTCTGTGTTGACCAGTGGATTCAAAGACCTTCAAAGGCATAAAAACATATTGTCTGTATTATATTACTTAAATTAAGTACACAGTAGGAGTTAACTAAGTGTGTAATGCAATTGAGAATATATGTATTTCCAACTGCAAATGTTATCAATTCTCCATCTTCTTCTTCTCACACATCTGTCCCATCTCCCCAGTATTTTTTGAGAGAGTGAAAACAGAAATTGAGAAGGGATTTATCCATTAAACAAACACATCCAGCCCAATCCCTTCTGGTGTCTTCTTGTCACAGGTACTACTTTTAAATCCCTTTCAGAGCAAAAGATATATTTGGCAGCATCAGAGTTCAGAGTCAGTATTAACAGTCTCTTACTTGGGGTGCCTGGGTGGCTCAGTCATTAAGCATCTGCCTTCGGCTCAGGTCATGATCCAGGAGTCCTGGGATCAAGCCCCACATCGGGCTCCCTGTTTGGTGGGAAGCCTGCTTCTCCCTCTCTCACTCCTCCTGTTTGTGTTCCCTCTATAGCTGTGTTTCTCTCTGCCAAAATAAATAAATAAAATCTTTTTTAAAGAAAAAAGAACATTCTTGTACTTGATTTTCTAACTCCCAAGCAGCCATTAGCTACAATTACCTTATTTAGTTTTGTTTAGAGCCCATTTTCTTTTTTTTTCTTTTTTTTTTAAAGAATTTTTTATTTATTTGACAGAGAGAAACACAGCCAGAGAGGGAACACAAGCAGCAGGAGTGAGAGAGGGAGAAGTAGGCTTCCCGCCGAGCAGGGAGCCCGATGTGGGGCTCGATCCCGGGTCTCTGGGATCATGACCTGAGCCGAAGGCAAGTTGCTTAACCAACTGAGCCACCCAGGTGTCCCTAGAGCCCATTTTCTGGTATTAAAACTAATCTAGCTTATGTATCTGTATCCTACACTCTCATCAAAGTGTTTCTCTTTCCATTTTTCAAACCTTGAAACATCTTCAAATGAGGAAGGAATTTTCTCCGTGAAAGGCAAAAACAACCCCCTGGAAACTAGGGCAAACCTCCAAGAAGAAAGACAGCATGTGTACTCTAGTGGAACCTCTAGAGCAATGGGATTCAGTGCTGCAAGAAGAGGAAGAAAGTGATATTACTTGGCAGGCATGGGCTGTGGGTGCTCTGGAATGAGGTGCTAGGCAAATGCTGTGAAAAAATAATTTTTGCCTTCTCTGTAATTTTTCAAGAGCAAGCTCTTCCCAAAGTTATGGCAGTTCTTAACGACAGTAATGGCCAGCACCTTCATCTTCATACTGATGGATCTCCCAGGACTAGAAGTCGCTCATTGCTGGACAGCTATCCCTGCCTGCTCTGTCTGTGTTCTCTCTTTGCTGGGCAACATCACTGTAATGTACACAAGTCTCTGGCCAACCTCCACACACCCATGTATCTCTTCCTGTCCATACTTTCAGTGGCAGACCTGGGCCCCTCAGCTTCTATAATGCCTTCAATGGTGGCTGTCTTTCTCCTAGGCCAGAGAAAGGTGGCCTGCTTTATGTAACTCTTCTTCATCCATACTTTCTCAGTTATTGAATCAGCTGTGCTTCTTGGTCATAGCCTTTGACCATCATGTAGCTATTCAAGAGCCCTTACACTATGCCACGATTCTCACAACCAAGTGCATTGGAGTCATTGGACTGGCCTCTGCTGCCCAGAGTGCTGCTCTCCAGCTGCCCCTGCCTGTGATCCTTGGAAGATTGCAATTTCAGCCTGTGAACATTCTGTCTTATTCCATACTGTGTTCATCTGGATGTCTTACAGCTAGCCAGTTTGTGCACTCTTCTGAACAGTGGCTTTGGGCTCTTTGTCATGCTCTCCACACTGGGGTTGGATGCTGTACCTCTCCTATGTGCTAATCTTGAGGACAGTATTGAGCATTGCTTCCAACACTGAGTGGCTCAGAGCCTTTAACATCTGCATTTCCCACATCTGTATTACTACTTTATACCCCACTGGTCAGCCTGTCCATGATCCGCTGCTTTGGGAAAAAGATACTTCCAGCACAGGTTTACATGCTTCTCCCTTCTCTGTGCTTTCTTGCTCCTAAAATGCTCAACCCAATTGTCTACAGTGTTAAAACCAGAGATATTCAGGTAAACATTCTGAAGATGCTCCACCCAAGAAAACTCTGAGTCATAGAAATGAAATATTGGTCTCTGAGGAGGAGCAGGATATATAGCTTCCATCTGATGAATCAATCAATCAATTATTCAAAAACACTGATTGAAATATACTGAAATCTGTTTAAACATATACCTTTTAAAATAATAACTGTTCAAAGAGGAAAAAAAAAACGTGCTGCTCATTCTGCAAAAATCAATATCAGCCTGTAAAAGACTCAGATTATTATAGAGGAAACTTACAGAATCTTGAAAGAATATCATTAACATGTAAAAGCAAACATATTAGAAGAGTAGACTTCAAAGACAGCTAAGAAATCCTCCAACTAAAAACCTAGAGCTTTATTTGTAAAATTAAGCTCAGGAGGACCTCATTTGTATACCTTCTGAAAATTTGGCAAATATGTAAAATCAAAATGTTTTTCTTGTTATTTGCATAATAACTATAGATGTGGTTACACTGTAAAATATAAACCAAATGAAACACTTCAAAACTTTATATACATTTAAAGAAATAAAAACCTCAATTATTATCATAAAATGTGTCCCAATGTGACTATAATGCACTTCAGTATTTTTTTTTAAGTTCCAGGATACATGAAGGGTGCATATAGCCTCCAATCTTCGCCAGCCCTGTGAATGAAGTTGGATTTATATTTTCATCATTTCATTCCTTGTATAAAAAAAAATGTAGTTTCAAAAGCATTAATCCAGCTCCTGTTGGGAAAAAAATTTTACTTATGTGCAATGCACAAGTGCAGTTCCATATCATTAAATTTACAAAACCCAAAATATTTTCTGAAGTTACTGAAATCAGCTTCTTTTCCCTTCATGTTCTACAGTGAGACTGTGTCATATATTTGTAATATAGGCACAGTATTTTTTCATAGTCAGCCATCTATTATGGGATACCCCAGCATCTTTTTTTAATTTACATGCAGCAAACTTCACACTTTGTGGTTTATAATTCTGATTTTTAACAAAGCATATAGTCAAGTTCAAATAAGCAAGTGAGAATCTAGAATGTACCCCCATGGGACTGAATTACAAATGCACACACACACACACACACACACACACACACATATATACATGCACACACACACACACACAACTGCTTATGTCCAAGTTTTTCTTTACATGCACAAACATATTTATCATAACTCTTTTAAAGCTCCTTTCCTCTAATTCCAGAATCTCTGTTCATTCTGAATCACTTTTTATTGGATGTTTTACTTTATTCTGATTATCTTTCTGCTTTTTATTTGTCTTTTGTTTATGTGCCCATGGGCACTCAAATGCTATGTTATTGGTACTCTGGGTCATATTATATTATATACAGAGAACCTAGTTTGACACGGCAGTCGGATAATTTATTCGAGGGTTATATTAATGTTTTTTTTTCATCATGGTTTTAGGCTCTATTAGGGTCTGGGCTTATTAGCTCTTTTTCTTTGGTTATAGAATTCTCACCTCCCGTTGACTCTTGATGAGAAAGGGATTTCTACTGTAAAGTTATAGAAATGGCACTTGATACTGAAGATAAAACTGAGAGCAGTTTATTAGTCATAGATACAAACTGGGGAAAGAGGAAACTGCATGCCAGGCAAGGGGCACACAGGCGTGGCCCTTGGGGACTGAGTGAACCAACAAGGGGCCATGAGAGGCAGGTTCTGTAGAAGAGCAGGTGGGGTCACCCTTCTCATTTCCACAGGTGGATTTGAGTGGCTTGTTTGAATAATTTCATCGATTTACGGGGAAGTGAAAGCCATTAGTTGGAGTGCAGTGGTTTGATTGTTGGGAGGGGGCCCTTGTCCACTGGATGTGAGGCATATCTGGGAAGAGCAGGGAAGCTCATGTTTAGGCTCTATGATGCATTCCCCGTCTCAGATGTCAAAGCAGCAAGTGATATTGAATCAGTTTCATGAAATCAGAAACCACACCACATAATCCCTCTTCTCATGGCGTGGTCCTTCTAGAGTCCAAGGTGTTCAAGAACTTCGTCCACTCTCCTTTTGGAACTTCAATGTGTCTCAGTAAGGAATGAACTCCAGAATCTACAGGCAACTTATAGCTCACCTTTTGCCTCAGAGATCTTTTCTATCAAGGTTTTCAGAATCATGACCTATGAATCAGAAGCTTAGTACTTGGTGAAAACCTCAAGAGGACACCTAAGCAGATGACAACGACTTCTTCATATCCAGTAGGTGTCCCAAATTTTGATCCCTCACGGCCTCTAAAATCACTTCTGTCTTCTCTCCCTCCATTAAGGAGACAACTGCTCTCAATTTGCACGCAGTTTTCTTGTCTTAGTTTGTAAAGTGTAGTCTGGCAGAAAGCCTGGTTAAATATGGAGTTCACATCTTATTTCCTTTCTCACAAGCAATCACAGCTCTGTACAGTCTGATTTTCAATCTCTGATATATTTTATATATATCTGCCCAGAGTTAGAGTTGTTTATCTGTTGGGATATGTCCAACATCCATTTCTTCTTTAGGACATGTAACATTGAGGTTGAAAGCTTTAGGGACCTCACTATTTTCTTGCAATCATGCTCAAAGTTGTGAACAAATGTGTGTGCTTATAAGAGCTGAGCTCTTTTGTTTTGCACCTTTATGGTGAAACAAAGAATTTTACAAAATATTCTTCTGGGAAGTATGAATTGTCTGTCTGGGTTTCAATGTTGTGGCTAAATTTGTGATTTCTATTCTGTTTATTTCCATTTATTTTCTATTTCTATTTTTCTCTTTGTAGTAAAGTCCTTCATTTTATTAAACTTTTCTCATTTCTGTTGCAACAATAGAAATCTTTGTTGCATTTATAAGTATATCAATATCATCATCATAAAATTTAAGTGCTTAATGTGTGCTTTTTAAAGGAATATTATTAAGTGATTTACATATATTCTTACATTAATACAATGTTATTATAAAGTAATAGTAATTATTTGAGTATTGACAAATATGACGAGGGTTTTTTTTAAAGATTTTATTTATTTATTTGACAGAGAAAAACACAGCTAGAGAGGGAAACATAACAGGGGGAGTGAGAGAGGGAGCCCAATGTGGCTTGATCCTGGATCTCCGGTATCATGACCTGAGCTCAAAGCAGTCGCTTAACCAACTGAGCCACCCAGGCGCTCCGACAAATATGATGAGTTTTTTAATGGAGTATGTTACTTAAGCCTCACAGCAATATTGTGCATTAGTTTATTTCACTATTCATTTACACATGTGAGGAAATGGGGAGGTTTGAATCAGTAATTGTTGACATTGAAACTTGTACTCTCAACAGCTAATTGCTGTGTAAAGATAACATAAGAAGACTCAGTAACTGAGACAGACTTGGATAGGACCAAAGGATTCCAATGAGGATGGAGTTTCTTTACAGCCCATATGAAAAATTCTTTGGCAGTGACATAGTTAAAGCTATTTGCTGTCAAAAATCCCATGCTGCCTATTATGTCCCTCAAGGGATGCTATCCAGGAATGTACCCTGAAGGAGGGTGAGAAGTGTCTTCAGTTCTTATCTCCCTGCAGGTAAGTCAATAACATGGGGCTTGGAGAGGAAAAGGGTGAAACCATTTGCCAAGATTTCTTATTACTGCTCATAGAAAAATAGGGTTAATATGCGGTAAGGTCCCGAAAAAAGAACAATATTGAGGATTTAGAGGAAGAAAAAGTGCCCTTTATCTTCAGGTACCATCTGGGAAGTACTGGATAAGTTAACTAAAGAATTCCTCAAATGTACTGTCATAATAGATAAAGCCAAATAAATGAGAAATTAAGAGATGGGCTAGTAACTCACCAGCCTCAATCCTCCATGCCTTAAATGTATTCTGATAAATGTGGACCTAAATCTTTAGGCAGGTGGATTCTATGCCCCTTAAGGAAGACATGCTGAGATGAGGAAAAGTTTGAGGATCAGAATGGATGAAAAGTTGCTGGTTTGGAAAGACAGTTTGAAAAGGCACTCTGTTCCTATTTGAATGATGGAAGGTAACAGAATGATGATGGGAACTGATAAATCTAGAGTGATCAAGGTTAATTGCAATTGCTTCTAAATCCTTGAAGAATGATCTTTGAAAAGCTTCCTTGTATTCTGAGCACAAAAGTAAATTTAAGGAAAATTAAAAGCCAGACAAATATTAACAATGATTATTTCTAGATCTTTACAGAATATTGGGAACTCTTCCACCCACATCTTAGTTTATCATCAGAGACCTATGAGATTAGTGTGAGATTTGCTACAACTCAGCTATTGCCATTCTTTAGGCAATGGGAGAAGTGGAACCAACATGGCACCTACGTGTAAGAGTGCCAGTTCTATATCGTGAGAGGAGACTCCTTTGTGAACCTGAAATATTTAATCTTATTAATTCTTATTATTGTCACAACAGCACATTGGCTCTTAATCCTATTAATCTGAATCCCAGTGTGACTACAGAAGAGAACAGACATGGGTGCTAGGACACTGAGCATGGCTTCCCACTTTAC
Organism: Spilogale gracilis; assembly: GCA_004023965.1. Classification (NCBI taxonomy): domain Eukaryota; kingdom Metazoa; phylum Chordata; class Mammalia; order Carnivora; family Mephitidae; genus Spilogale; species Spilogale gracilis. The sequence continues at coordinate 32,270 of PITA01017159.1, read as the reverse complement.
TCCATGAGGCCACAGGTTTACATCTGCCTGAAAATCTGTTGGCCAGCCAAAAGGAAGAGATTCCTGAAACAAACAGTCTCAGTGTATTCTTATCCCTTTTGGAGAAATAAGTCTTGTGTAAGTCCAAGCATGCCCAAGTTGTTTATTTGTTTGTTTTCCAGTGTTTTGTGCCAACACCATGACCAGAAACTGGTATCTTGCCTTTTCATCTATATCCTTTTATTTCTTATCACAAAATCCCTTCATTCCACAGGTTTTTCTTAATCTTTAAGATTAAGAAACACACACACACACACACACACACACACACACTTCACTAAATTCTTCCTCTTCTGCACATCAGCTTTACACAATATACAAAAAAGTATGCTCCGCATAGCTGAGCACCAGAGAGTCTTTTCTCGTAAGTCCATTTTCTCAAACGCTAAGTGAAATTATGTCAGAAATTCCACATCCGCTAACACTATGCCCATTCATTATGTTTCAGTCTCCATGTTTGAAATCTACAGGTAAAAGGATGAGAACTTTCAGTTTACTAAAGAAATATTAAAGATATTTCTATAATTTTAAAGAAACAGTGCAGTGTGAATGTCGGACGAAGAATTCATAGATGGCATTCAAACACTCCATTTGAATACACAATTCTTCAATGTCCTCAAACATCTCACCATCTTGTTTCAAGTTTGCACCCTCCACCAGAAATCCATGAATCTGTATGTAGAGGGGTCAATAAAACAGCCTGTCCAGCTTCCTATAGCAGCAGCTGTTAACAGACTATAGATTTTCTTAACGATTTGGTACTTTGCAAGTAAATTAGAAGGCAAAACATCGTATATTTGTTCGTTAAAATTGCCATATGCTTTTTTGGTCTTAAAGGATTTTTGGTAAATCGTAACAAAGATTTGTGACCCAGCATCCTTGTGGTTACCTTATCAGAGGTTAGCCCTCAAGAGCAAGGTTTCTTTCTTTGTCTAAGGGTATCCCTTTCCTATTAACTCATAACCTTTGCTTCTCTCCTGCTTCTTGCTTTTCCCACAACACTGCACTCATCTGCTTACAAAACAATACTATGGCTAAAGAGGGATCTCCGTGATTCTCAGGCTTTGGTCTGCATCAGAATCACCCGGAGGGCTTCTTGGAATACCAGACACCGGGCTTCAGTTCAAGAATTCCTGATTCAGTATGTTGGGGCTGAAACCAAATAATCTGTATTTAGTATAAATTGTCGTGTGCTGCCGATGCCTCCAGTCGCAGGCCACACTGTCAGAACACTACGTATATATATTCAACACAGAGGAAAATACCTCCCCACCCTGGTCAAGTGAAATGTAGTTCTCTTAAGTAATCGTGTTGGTTCTAGAAAGTTGTCTCTTTACTTCTCTTATCTACCACAGTACCAGCTTGAAGAGATACCTACATCTTAGCTCAGCAGTGTGCTAACAACTTTAGATTTTTCGTGATGTACCTCCACACTTTCCCTACCACTCAGAACTCATTCACCCAGACGCGCACAGATATCCAACGGTTTGTTCCTTCTCTCTGTTTTGCCCTATCTCCAATTCTCCCCTTCTTGGAGAGCTTTCACCTAAACTCTGAATTGAAAATCATATGCTCTTCTCTTTCCGTATTTTTTTATTTTATTCACATATTTGAAATGTCGATTCATGCTTCCCTTATTATTTGAATGATATTTATATCTTGTGTCTAAAACAGTGACTTAGATGTTTTAATTACACAGTGAAAATTAGGACATTTAATCTGGAGGAAATAAAATAGATTATGAGAAGAAAAATATATGGCCAACATACTGGAAATTTGTAAACTTAAACATTTATTTACTTAGCTGTAAGGATAAAGACTGTGGATGTTTGTTAATAGGTGGGCTTTGTCTTCACCTTCAAGTGACAATATCTAGAGTAAAATGTTCTTAGTCCGACAGAATTATTTCCAGGCCTAGATCCTCCTTTACGATTGGCAAGACGTTAGTAAAGTTATATAATTGAATTCTTAAGGATTAAGTTTCTTAATCTGGAAAACCTGATCTGCTAAGTTCCAAGGGTCCAGATGCTTTATAATCAAATACCTGAAAGTGTTTTGAAGCATTGTGAAAAATACTATAAGTAAAATACAAAGGGAATAAATTATGTTTGTGTATTTTTACCTGCAGAAGAAAAAGGGGAAGAATTTGTTTTTATATGGAGCTACTTTTTGGAGAAAGAGGAATACTGAATTATTTTGACATATGAGAGAAAAGTGATAAAATGAAGAGAAAATCATCCTTATCGGAAAATAACAAAACAAAACTCTGAAGAGACAGTTAAGAAAAATTCTTAAAAATTATGTTTCCATATTGGTTATTATTCTTCAGTTTTGTCCTCCTGGGAAACTCTAGAAATATCCCTCCTTTATTTATGATTAGGAGGGAAGTCAAAAAGTTTTCAGACAGTGCTTTGACTGGGTTTTCAAAAAGTGGAACTCATAGTGGATTAACTCAGAGGAGAAAACGGAGATGGCAGGACGTGAAACAGGAGACAAAGTTCAAGGAAAGAACACAAGAAAGATCCAAGATATAGTTCCAGATTACTGTGGGGTTTTTTTGTTGTTGTTGTTTTTTTCAGAAATCTCTTTATAGGTGGATCTAGGTTCTGATTCCTTCAGAACTTTTTCTGATTTCTGTATGTTCATGAGTATAATGCTGAATAATTACAGATACACTACAAGGTAACTGTGAGCTGAGTCATTCTATTTAATGTTCCACATGCACAGCTCAACTGGAGAAGGAATATATAAAATTTTTGCCACAGCTTAACATTTGTAGCTGTATGGGTGATAAGGCTGTGTTTGTGTTCTCACACAGCTGGGGCTGACAGGTGAGAGGGAATTATTTTGTATTGTTCTCATTATAAAAGAAGATCTCAGTCTGCAAAATCTAGATATTCACCACACCGAAGTACCTACTGCTTCTGAAAAGTACTGCTACTGAAAAGCAGTGTGAAGGGGACTGTGACAGGAAATGAGGAACATGCACTCTGCTCCCAGATCAGGCACACTAAGTACATAGGCACCTAAAGTTCATGTCTCAGGAGGCAGAGTCAAGAGTTAGGACTGTCTCAGTCACTTTCTGAATCCATCTTTCAAATTATGATTTTATGATACATTTTGTTGTGAGGATGCCAAGCCAGGCTCCCCATGAATGCAACATTTCCTTTAGTAATTCAAACGAACATTTTTTTATGTTTTGGTGTTTGTTTGTTTGTTTGTTTGTTTGTTTTTCAGGGCTCCTTATCTATGACCCAGAGGAAATGCCTCCACAAGTCACAAGGCAGGGGTTGTCAGGGAAACACTCTGGGGAGTCAGTGAAAGGTCTTGGTTCCCAGAGCAGATTCTAACCCAGCAACTCCTTTGACTCCAGGGCCTGTGGCTGCACTTCTGCCTGGAGTTTTGCCCACCATGTCAGATTACAACAACAGTTGTACCTTCTTCTTCCTAGCAGGCCTCCCAGGCTTTGAGGCGGTGCACAAATGGCTCTCCATCCCTCTGTGGGCCATGTATGGGGCCTCCCTGGCAGGAAACAGCTTGATCCTGTGGGTGGTAAAGTCAGAGCCCTCCCTGCACCAACCCATGTACTACTTGCTGTCAATGCTGGCAGTGACTGACCTGGGCTTGTCTGCCTCCACACTGCCCACCATGCTCCCCATCTACATGCTGGGTCTCAAGCAGGTGTCAGTGGATGTGTGCCTGGCCCAGCTCTTCTTCATCCACACCTTCTCCATCATGGAGTCCTCTGTGCTGCTGACCATGGCCTTGGACCGTTTTGTGGCCATCAGCAACCCCCTGCACTATAGCACCATCCTCACAAGCCCCCGTGTTGCCAGCTTGGGCTTGGCCAGTGTGGTACGCAGTCTTGGGCTCCATATCCCAGCCCCCGTTATGCTGAAGAAGTTGCCTTACTGTCAGAATTGCCTGCTTTCCCACTCCTACTGCCTGCATCCAGATGTCATGAAGCTGGCCTGTGCAGACACCCACATCAACAGTGCCTATGGTCTCTTTGTAGTGCTCTCCACACTGGGGGTGGACTCGGTGCTCATTGTCCTCTCCTATGCGCTGATCCTCCAAACGGTGCTGTCCATTGCCTCCAAAGCTGAGCGTCTCAAAGCCCTCAACACGTGTGTCTCCCACATCTGTGCTGTGCTGCTCTTCTACACACCTATGATTGGCCTGTCCATGATCCACAGATTTGGGAGGCGGGCTTCCCCCTCCAGCCCTGTGCTGCTCTCCTACCTGCACTTTCTCATACCCCCAGTGCTCAATCCAGTGGTTTATACCATGAAGACCAGGCAGATCAGGCTGAGGATGCTACGACTACTTCCGGTCGGGTGGGGCCGGCATCAGAGACAGTCAGGCTCAGTAGGTCTTTGGTAGAGAGAGAAAGGGCATGAAAGACTTTGGTCATAGATGCTTGATGAGCCATTTCACCTGAAGTCCCACAGTGAGAAGAATGTAACAATGAGATAGAATCATCATAGGAAGTTCTCACTCATGGGAGGAAATAACTACATTCTCATTTATTTGTCATTACATGAAGTTTCAATGAATACTTACTCTATTAAATATACTACTGGCGGCCTTATAAACAGAAATAGAATTAAGATATAGCCTCCATTTACTTTCCTTCTCCCACTGTCCTCCAGGTTACTCCTCATGCACCACAAGTAAGTGAAACCATGCGATCCTTGACTTTCTCTACTTGGCTTATTTCACTCAGCATAATCTCTTCCAGTCCAGTCCATGTTGCTACAAAAGTTGGATATTCGTCCTTTCTGATGGAGGCATAGTATTCCATTGTGTATATATACCACATCTTCTTTATCCATTCACCTATTGATGGGCACCTTGGCTCTTTCCACAGTTTGGCGATTGTGGCCATTGCTGCGACGAACATTGGGATACATATGGCCCTTCTTTTCACTATATCTGTATCTTTGGGGTAAATGCCCAGTAGTGCTAATCCAGGGAGAGAAACGAAACAACAGAGACTTTGGACACAGAAACAAACTGAGGGACTTGGAGGGAGGGGGGTGGGGGGATGGGAGAGCCTGGTGGTGGGTACTGGGGGCACCTATTGTGTGGAGCACTGGGTGTGGGGAATGGGGAATGAATCTTGGAACACTGGAATAAAAATTTAAGCAACAATAAAAAAATACATATAAAAATATAGCCTCCATTTTAGAGGAAAGGCTCATAATATTTAAGACTCATGAAGGGGACTGCCAATCGAAATGGAAAAGGAACTCCAAAGAACAACTTAGAGACCTTACAAATGTGAAAAATGCACATGATGCTTTGTCTTTCTTTAGGAGAAAAATTTTTGGCAAGTAGGGTAATGACGATATTTAGAATTCAGTGATATTAGAAGCATTTTGGAAAATGTCCACTAAAAATAATCCTTATAGGGGTTCCTGGGTGGCTCAGTTGGTTAAGTAACTGCCTTCGGCTCAGTCATGATCCTGGAGAGCTGGGATCGAGCCCCACATCAGGTCCCTGCTTGGCAGGAGGCCTGCAACTCCCTCTTACTCCCCCTGCTTGAGTTCCCTCTCTGGCTGTGGTTTTCTCTGTCAAATAAATAAAATCTTTAAAAAAAAGAAAAAGCCTTATAAGGAAAGGCATTCCTTTTCTCTTGTAAATCACTGCATCCCCTTTCCTAAATGTAGCCCTTTCCATACATTAGGTATTTTATTAGTTTTTGCAGATTAAATAAAAGAAGTGTCTTCCAGAATAAAACAACAGAAGTGTCTTCCAGAAGTTTTGTCTGTATCTACACTCTCTATGTGTCTTCAGTAAATTCTGCTCTCACTTCCTCTTGGCTCCCATTTGATTTCTACCCTGCATGAAGTGAAGGAGCCCTTTGGCTGATACTCTGGGACCCTTCTCAGGGTCCAGGAACCCAGCCAGCCTGCATCACTTGCAATGAAATGTTTATAAGCAATGAATGCAATCCCAGATATGTGAGAACCAAGCCTATGAAGACTTCTTAATTTCTCTTTTAGAGTATTCTAGGATTTTGCTGTTTTTCTCATCTTTCAAACATAAATTTCAAAAATGTTAAGTTTATCTAGCTCTTAAACTGCAAATATCTCTGGCTGGAGATACCAACACATATTTTCAATAACAAGAATGGAAAAAAAAAAGTTTGAAGCAGTGTCCTCTTAGCTGTAATTTTTTTTCTAAAAATCTCATCAATGTTGAGCACAATTATAAATGAAGGATGCTTTGAAAATAAAACAGGTGAATTTTATTTCTATAGCCCTTGCATTGAATGCCATGGCTCTTTCTCTGCATATACTACCTAAAACTTTCCCTTTTTAGCATCCTCACTTATAGCAGATTAAGAGGGAAATTTAGAGATACAGTGGGAGACAGAAGTAGCAAGTGCATGGATATTATGATGAAAATATAGAAAAAATTATAATTTTGAAAACTCTAATATAAATAAAAGGAAGATGAGAAGACCAAGGACTAAATAGTCTCATACCATTTACTTATCCCTTTGAAATACCAGTAGACACACTACAATATATACTATAATTAGAATTCATACTGATGAAACAAAATCTGAATGAGAAGCCCCAAATAGAAAGTATTTCTTTGAGTGGCATGTTCTAGGAAAACATCCACATTGCATTTTTAGTAGAAACCAAAAATTTTTGTTACTTAAGAATATATAGTTGTTGGTCTGTCTATAATAGCCATAATGAATAGTGCTAAATCAATGCAGAATCACTAATCTCTGCTTCTAGTAGATAAATATGCCTGTTTCAACAATTTATCTCAATTTAGGCTCCCCTGCCGTGGACCAGAGGCATGGTCATTGATATGAGTTCCCTCTGTAAGGCATGGAAGCCATGACCCTTCCTCAAAGTGAGAGAGTGAGGCAAGGTCACCGTACATCCATGCCATGCAGCTTTGCTTTCCTTGTTCTTCCTTTTCACCTGGTTAGTTCTGAAAAACACTTCTCTCTTTCTCTTTACAATTATGTTACACCTCTCTTTGCTCCTACTTTTGGCTTCCTTACCTCAAGCCTCAACTTTTAAGACATGGTAATTAATAGAGATAATGAGAAAAACAATCAGAGTAGTATGGTAGCTGCATTATAACTAGCTTAGATCAGATAAAAGAAATCTCGTAACCACATGACCACATACGCACCTCCCTGCATTTAGGGGAGGCAGAAAGTTCTGATAGGATAATGATTGATAAAAACCACCTGAACAAGATAGGTGATGTGCATCAGTAAGGATCTGTCTTTGTCTGTAATTGATTGTCCTTAGATTAGACTTTAACCAAAACATGCTATAAATAAAGAAGCCTGAGAACAATGCTTTTGGGGGATCCCCAAACCACTCTTTGAGTCTGGTCTCCTCATTATCACCGATGCGGACCCCACCTTTTTGGTCCCAACTGTTGCTGGGGCTGGCCCCCAGCACCCCCCACATTTTAATGACTGGGTAGATGATGGCACATTTTACTGACACTATAAATAAAGATTGATAAGAAGATGAAGAATTCATGAATAATGGACACATGTAAAAATGTTTGTCATCATTAGCCGGCTATCAGGGAAATTCAAATCAAAACCACATTGACTTACCACCTTACACCAGTTAGAATGGCAAAGATTAACAAGGCAGGAAACAATAAATGTTAGAGAGAATGTGGAGAAAGGGGAACCATCTTACACTGTTGGTGGGAATACAAGCTGGTATAGCCACTTTGGAAAAAAGTGTGGAGATCCCTCAAAAAATTAAAAAATAGAGCTACCCTATGACCTGGCAATTGCACTACTGGATATTTATCACAAAGATACAGATATAGTGAAAAGAAGGGCCATATAAACCCCAATGTTCATAGCAGAAGGTCCACAATAGCCAAACTGTGGAAAGAGCCAAGAATCCCTTCAACAGATGAATGGATAAAGAAGATGAGGTTCATATATACAATGGGATATTACTCAGTCATCAGAAAGGAAAATACACAACTTTTGCATCAACGTGGATGGGACTGGAGGAGATTATGCTGAGTGAAATAAGTCAAGCAGAGAAAGTCAATTATTATATGGTTTCACTTACTTGTGGAACATAAGGACTAACATGGAGGACATTAGAGAAGGAAAGGAAAAGTGAATTGGGGGAAATCAGAGAGGGAGATGAACCATAAGAGACTGTGGATCCTGAGAAACAAATTGAGGGCAGGGGGATGGAGGGATGGGTTAGCCCAATTAGCAAGCAATTAAAGAAATGGCAAAAAAATACTAAGTAATTTATAAATATCTCTCATATTTTTCATTGATGGAAATTGAATAATTTTTATTTTTAGGTGAGAAACCAAAGCTTAGGGATATTTAGTGACTGATCACATAGTTAGAAGTGGCGAAACTGGGATTTGTAACAGGTCAATTTGAATCTGAATGTGATAATCTTAAAAATTAAATTGTGGGGCGCCTGGGTGGCTCAGTTGGTTAAGCGACTGCCTTCAGCTCAGGTCATGATCCCGGAGTCCCGGGATCGAGCCCCACATATGGCTCCCTGCTCAGCAGGAAGCCTGCTTCTCCCTCTCTCCCTCCCCCTGCTTGTGTGCCCTCTCTCGGCGTGTTTCTCTCTGTCAAATAAATAAACAAAATCATAAAAAAAAATATAAAATTGTGCAATCCTTTTCAAATTCTTCCCCAAAACTTCATTCTATGAAGTCAGCATTACCCTGCTATAAAGCCAGAGAAAGACGTTACAAGAAAAGGATATTACAGACCAGTATACAGGTATACCTCCCTTTACTGCGCTTCAATTTATTGCACGTTGCAGATAATGAGTTTCTTACAAACTGAAGGTTTGTGGCAACTGGATTGAGCTGTGTTTATTGTACCTATAGGTAGGAGAAGCTGTTGTTTCTTACTTGTTTTTCATCACTCATTACTCCCCTTTTGTCTTTAGTTTTTCCAACACATTCCTCCTTAGAGAAAAATCTATATATTTTTATTATGTTATATTAACCACATTACAGTAGTCCATCATTAGTTTTTGATGTAGTGTTCCATGATTCATTGTTTTCATATAAATCTATATTTTTACAGATCTTTTAATTGTGCTTGATTATTATTTTCTACGCCCCTGTTAGGTTGCTGGTAAGGGATGGTGGGTTGTAGAAAGAAAAGTCTCTCATGTCAAGCAGGGGCCTGTGTCAAGCAATGATGCAAGCAGTTAAGGTACTTAGGGTTAGGATATGTTGCTGGGACCAAAGTCAGCTGACACTCCAGAACTGATAAGTAGCAGAGGCAGGGGAGGTCTGCCAAGATCCAAAACTGATTAAATCCCTTTGAAAAGGAAGGGATTTTGGGTGCCTGGGTGGCTCAATCAGTTAAGCATCTGTCTTCAGCTCAGCTTATGATCCCAGGGTCCTGGGATGGAGTCCTGCATCAGGCTCCCTGCTCAGCGGTGAGCCTGCACCTCCCTTTGTCCCTCCCCACATTTGTATGCTCACTCTCTTCTCTCTCTGTCTCTCTGTCTCTCTTTCACAAAAATAAGTAAATATATTAATTAATTCTTAAAAAAGGGAAGGATTTTGGCAGCAAACTCTCACTCTTCAGACCTCACCCCTCTACGTGTGACCACTCTGGCTGCTGCCGGAGGCTCTGCCAGGTTCATCTCCAAAAAGAACTGAGATCCTTCTGTACTTGAACATCAGGAGCAGTGACGGCTGACCAGACCGAGGCCTTATCCCAACTGCGTGTCCATAGACTGACTTGGCCTATGGTTCCTTAACTTCCCGCACCCTTCTGTTATCCTGTTTGTTGTGTGACTTCTGTCCTGCTCTGTGTGCTGCGTAAGAAGCCAATTTTAGTCACATGGTGAATTGTCATTGAGTTTGGCATCCTGATCGTGTTTTATCAGTGTGATTTTACTTTCCTTTATGACTGAGTAATGCTGACATTGTACAAGGACACAAGCCCTCTGTGTGCCTTCATAGACTACTCATGACATGGTTGGAAGAGGAAAGTAAACAATAATCTTCTCATGAAATCTTAGTGCACTAGATATTACTGGGACTGTTTCTCAGAGCTGTGACCTTCAAAGGGATTTCTACAATGGCCTTCTTCCACCTCTACCACCACCAAGCTCTTTTCTTTCTTTCCTCACTGCAGCATTCCCAGTCTAGTGAATTGTGATTTCTTTGCTCCTCAGATGAGACAGGAAGTCTGAGGGAGCTGGAAAGAAGGGGAATTCATGTCTCTCAACTGGAATTAGGTTGTGGCAGCCTTTATCCCTCAAAACAATTGCTCTCTGTTATGGAGAGGCCTCTAGGGATATTTCTTACACAATGGCTATCCTTTCTCAGGGTTTCAGGAAAAGAGAAATAATTGCTGAAGAATTAAGTGAAAAATAAAAAAGAAATTTGGTGTAAAAATGTACAAGACTTAGATATATAATGCTGTTGATACAAAAAGATATGCAGAAAAAACTTACTTGGAATACTAATATACCTTGTCCCCTAGGGTGTTTACTATTGTCTTTCCTTCCGAGTAGGTATTGAAATTTCAGTCAATGTAGTGAGCATCTCTCCCTGTAAAGATCTGTGGACCCTCAAAAATGCTGCATTTTCCCATTTCTCTAAATCCCAGGGACCCAAACTTCTATCCTGCAGTCCCCAAGTAGAATCTCTCACTTGCATCAGCCTCCAAGTGGGAATGGTGGCCTCCCAGGAGCTTGGGTGCACCTGACACACACAATCCTCCCCATTCCTTCCCCATAAATCTGACCGTTCTGACTCCCTCTGCCACAAGCCCTGACAAGAGGACAGTGTATGGGGGCTTCCTCAGGAGCAGTAGAGCAGGAACAGCCCTGTGCCCTCAAGAGCTTTAGCGACTGTCACCTGCTCTGAGCCCTGAAAATAGCTCAGAGGGACAAAAAGAGAATGAAGTTAATGATCTAATTTGCCCCAAATGATTAGGACATTGACTTGCTTCCACAACCTGAGACCTACTACCAAGGAGCTTCCCTGGGAAATCATCTTGTGCTGTAGCTTCTCCTGCAGAGTGGAGCTTTCCTGGGATGCTGTGGTGTGCTTTACTGTCCTACAGTGTGAGTAGCTGTGTTATACTCCACTGCTCTCACACACCGCAGATCGTTAGACAAAACTGGTCAGTAGACATTGATCTTATCTTGGAAATTACCTTCACATAAAATGTCTGCTTCTTCTGCTTCCATTATCAATACCTCGATATTCATTCTCACGGGGTTCCCTGGCCTAGAACAGTACTATCCCTGGTTTTCAATTCCCTTCTCCTTCATCTATGCTATAGTCTTGCTGGGAAACTGCCTGGTGCTGCATGTGATCCGGACAGAGCCAAGCCTACACCAGCCCATGTTCTACTTCCTGGCCATGCTGGCCCTCACTGACCTGTGCATGGGGCTGTCCACGGTGCACACGGTCCTGGGTGTCCTATGGGGGCTCAGCCAGGAGATTGGTCTGGATGCTTGCATTTTCCAGACTTACTTTGTCCATGGTCTCTCTAGCACAGAGTCTGGAGTCCTTCTGGCCATGGCCTTTGATCGCTTCACGGCAATCTGCAACCCTCTGCGTTACACATCCATCCTGACCAACAGCAGAGTTTTTCATGTCATGGTAGCCATTTTGATGAGGGCTGCTTTGTCCATTCTCCCTGTCATCATTCGCCTGAAGTTCTTCCATTACTGTCGCCCCCACATCCTCTCCCACTCTTTCTGTCTGCACCAGGACCTACTCCGAATCGCCTGCTCTGACATCCGCTTCAACAGCTTCTATGCCCTGGCTCTGGTCATTTGTACCCTGTTGTTGGATGCTGTGCTCATTCTCGTCTCCTATGTTTTCATCTTGCATACAGTGCTGGCAATCGCATCCTGGGAGGAGAGGCTCAAGTCCTTGCAGACCTGTGTGTCCCATATCTGTGCTGTCCTGGTCTTTTACATCCCCATCATTGGCCTCACCATGGTGCACCGCTTTGGAAAGCACCTCTCACCTTCTGTTCATGTCCTTATGGGAAATACCTACATTCTCTTTCCACCCCTGATGAATCCAATCATCTACAGTGTAAAGACCCAGCAGATTCGAAGCAGGATGAAGAAGTGGTTTTCCCTGAAAATGAAGTAGAAGCCTTGGATTTTCTCATTGGAACATTTTAAGGTCAAAGTATAATGATATTTTCCATGTATGCAGCAATTTAAATCAGAATAATAATTTTGATAACATTTTGTTGTTTAATGAGGATTTGAGTGGTTTTTTTAAAAGTTTTTTTTTTTATTTATTTGACAGAGAGAGAGAGATCATAAGTAGGTATAGAATTAGGCAGAGAGAGAGAGGAGGAAGCAGGCTCCCTGCTGATCAGAGTGCCTAAGACCCTGAGAGGCATAGTCTTTAATCCACTGAGCCACCCAGGCACTCAGGATTTGAGTATTAAAGAACTTAAGACACTTTCTGCAAGAGGCAAGATAGAACTAATTTTTGTCAAAAAGAAAACTGACATTCCTGATTCTGCTGTAGGATAATTGTAGCCATTATTGGCATGAGAACACTTGTCTTTGTATCTCATCTCATGTTCTTAAAGCCATCTGAGGATTATGACCCTCATTTCATCAATATTTTCTTTCTATTTAGATATACCTCCACCTAAAATTCCAGCAACATAACTATTATTTAGATTATTCAAGTGACAGTTCTTATCGCAAAACATAACGCAGTGACACTGGTCTTTTTCTCCTCCATAGGGGTGAGATGAGAGGCAACTGAATCTATAATACTGAACCTTACTCCTCCTCTATTACTTTTCTCCCATTAGAAATTAGCACAGATTTATTAAAGAATTTGCAGAATAAAAAGATATATGATCCTTCTGGGATGATGGATGACTCAATTGGATAAGCATCTGCCTTCAGCTCAGGGCATGGTCTAGGATTCCAAAGATCGAGCCAGGCATCAGGGTCCTCACTCAGTGGAGAGACTGCTTCTCCTTCCCACTTCCTCCTTCTCCTTCTCTCTCTAGCTCTCTCTTTTTCTCTCTCAAGTAAATAAAACCTTTTTTTGAAAAGTTGAAAATAGAATGACCATATGATCCAGCAAGCCCATTTCTGGGTATTTATTCACAGGAAATGAAAACAGAGATATCTGCACTCTCATGCCCACTGCATTATTATTCACAATAGCCAAGACAGACTAACCTGTGTTCAAACTAAGTGTTCTTCCACAGACATATGGATAACAAATGACAGCATACACCTCTAATGGAATATTATTCCACATTTAATTATTTTAAAGTAGGCTCCACACCCAGTAGTGCCCAATGGATGGCTTGAACTCAGAACTCGAAGATCAAGACCTGAGCTGAGATCAGGTGTCAGATATACAACTGAATGAGTCACTAAGGTGCCCCTTATTCCACATTTAAAAAGAAGATCCTTGCCCTTTGTGAGAATGTGTATAAATCTGGACAACATTATGCCAGTGAAATGTGCCAGGCACAGAAGGAGAAATGCTACAGGATATCACCCATAGAAGAGTTGAAATGTCTTAGCATGACACACAAATCCTCCCTTTCACATTTTGTAACTTTTACTTTAGATATTAAATTTCAGAAACACAAAAACACTTGCAGTCTTAAGAACACCTAACGTTCATCTTGCTGTTTCCAGAGATTGTGTTTCACTTTCTCCTGAGACACTGCCTGGAAAGCCCACCCAGTCTCAAATATTTTTTTCGAACATACAGAGCACAAGGTTTTGCCTTGCTTGAGTTCGAAGTTGTCAGTTGTAGAGATCAGGATGAGATAACTCTTTGAAGGTCCTCTTTCTCCCATGCACTTGAAGTTTGCCTCCCCCTAGGGTGTAACATTCAAAATCTGCAGAGCTCACCCTGGGATAGGACCAAACAATTCTCCGTCATGGAAGAGTCTTTCTGGGGTCCATTGCAGAACTTTTTGTCCATGACTTCTCCTAACCCCTGAAGGGAACCTTCCTTTTCCTAAGGGAAGGGCATTTAGGTCATTAGCCAGGTTGCTATAAAGTTATTCTGCACTGTGAACTCTGTGCCACTGAACTCCTGCAGTGGAGAGACATTTTCCCAGCTTTGACATTCTGGGAGGTGACTCAGTACCATGGGACTGGGAACGGAAAAGAGAAATATCTCTATGTTTGAGTATACTGCCAGTAAACTTCCTGGGGAAGCCCTGAATATCGGTACAGTGGATGTCTAGAAAGACAGTAGAGCTGTGCTCTATTTTACCATTTGGGGTTACTGAGAAGTATAGTTTCCTAGAGACTTCTTCAAATGTATTACTACAAGAGAGATCAACAATACAATGTATAATAGGAAGAGGCTGGAGACCCACTGGCAAATCTCCTCTTCTTAAATACATCTGACTACAGATGTACTTTAATCCAAGAGTGGATTGATTCTCTGTCCCTCAAATAAGGCACACTAAGACTGAGGAACGTCCCTGGAAAGATTGGTATAGTAGAAAGTTCTTTAGAAGAATAGTAAAATGACAAGGTATCTTTCCCCTTGCAAGAAAAAAAGAATAGCATTAGCCTCCGTCAATAAACTCAAGGTTATTGAGATTAAAATTCTTTATTTCTAAATCATGGATTTATCAACCTTGAAAACACACTCTGAAGCTTAAAATGTAATAGTTTGAGGAATAATTACAAGCCTAAATTTACAAAATTGCTTGACCCCACTTCATTATTAAACTATTAGTTCTTTTTTGATGCATACCACCTTGATGTGATGTGTATTATGTAACGGCATTAAATTTATTTGGGGGAAGAGAACCAATATCTCTCTTTTTTAAAAAAAGATTTTATTTATTTATTTGACAGAGAGAAACACAGATCAAGAGGGATCACAAGCAGAGGTAGTGAGAGAGGAAGAAGCAGATTTCCTACCGTGCAGGAAGCCGGATGTTGCAAGGGTCTGATCCCAGGACCACAGGATCATGACCTGAGCTGAAGTCAGCCACTTAACCAGCTGAGCCACCCAGGCTCCCCAGAGAACCACTATTTCTTAGCTTAGTATATTACAGCAAAAGAGGGGGTCTAAACTAGTTTAGTTGCCTGAAAGCTGTGATAACATACATAGAAGAAAGAACACAATGACAATTATTAAAAAGAAAAAGTAAAACTGGAACAGCCAGGGGACTAATCCTTAATAGATTCTTGGGATATTGTCAAACACCATACAGCAGTGTGCAATAACAGTGTAGGTTCCACTAGTGTTCTGGATGGTAAAAACTCAAAGTCATATATTCCTGTAACTTATTGCAGAAGATATCCTTGTTAAATATTTAATATCATTAATATATTTAGTACTGCAAAGTCACAAACTTGGTATTCAATATTAGGAAATCATTCTGATGATGCCAAATCAATAAATAACCATTCCAGTCATCTTTTAATGTACCTATTCCTATCTCTATATCTGCTGGGATTTCTTTGTCTAGATTGTCACAATTTGGCCGACTATCTCTCCATGTTCCCTGCTTCTTTATCTACATAGATTCAGGAAGCATTTCACACCAGGCAAGATGTCTTGAAAACTACCATATAGCAAAGTGGAAGTTATAAGAAGTGATATTTTCATTTATGCTACATGAATTATAGATAATTCTTCAACAGCTATGTGGTAGGCACTAGGCTCACTTCTAGAGGTACACAGTGAAATGGCATGGACATTCAAAACAGATAGCTACCCCACCTCCTGAATATTCTGGCTAAGGAGGCAAAACAGGTTTGAAACAGGTACAATAAAATGATCCACCTATTTTGCATAGATATCTTGAATAGCCATTTAAGTGGCCAGAGTTGAGAATAACAGTATATAAAACAATCACTGGGTTATAGGGTAGCTCTATTTTAACACCTTGAGGAACCTTCATACTGTTATCCAAAGTGGCTATACCAGCTTGCATTTCCACCAACAGTGTAAGAGTGTTCCCTTCTCTGCATTGTCACCAACATTTGTTGTTTCCTGACTTGTTAATTTTAGCCATTCTGATCAGTGTGAGGTGGTATCTCATTTTGGTTTTGATTTGTATTTCCCTGATGCCAATGTTGACATAAACATTCTTATATTTATGTCAAAGGTCTTTTTGGAACTTTGAAAAAGATGCCTGCTAATAATAGAACCAACAGTAAAAAAGCAAAACAGAACTGGAGAAGTCAAAGACAGACTGGATCCATGTTATGTTCAAATTACTCACTCAAACACTTTTTTATAAAGATGCCTTTTGATTTAAGGAAACTTTAATGCTTCTTGCTAAGTGAAAGGAGACAGAGGAGGTCAGTCGGAAAGTAGAAAAACCCTAGGCTCTCCTCATCCTAGGGATACAATGAGTTAACAGTTATATCAGTGTAAAGAACAGAAAAAATGATCCGTAGACTGGCAGAACAAATTCCACAAAATAAAGGTAGAGAAACGTCACCATCAAAAATAGAGGAAGGGCAAAGGTGGAGTGAATGGGCATGAAATGGACCTTGACAGTCTATGGTGGGGATGGATCCAGTAGCACGACACAGGATGGAAAGCAGAATTTCACACCAGGGAGCCCTCGAAAGGGGAGGATGAATCCCCATAAACTTTGCCTTTGAAAGCAAGAGGGGTCATATTCTGTGAGTACTTAATAAACAGTGACATTTAAAGCCTGGGATTAAAAAAAAATCAGCAAGCTGGGTTATGGGAGAGCCTGGAGGGCATTAGGAGTAGAGTTCCTACCCTTAAAGAGACAGGCAGACAAATAATGCATGTAAATATAGGACAGAAGCAGAAATTTGAGAAACACCAGGGGCAGGCAGGAAGGAGAATGATTTTATTTATTTATCTATTTATTTAAATATCAGAGCACAGCTCAGAGAGACAGGTCATCTGGAAATCTCTGCAGTAACAAAGGTGCTGGCAGGGGTCATTTCCCTCCTCTGTTCCCCAGCATAACCAAGGGTCACCTGAGGACCAGGGCAGTGCTAATACCTGCTACCTAACTTGGTTTTTATCAACCTCTGCTCCTTCTGTGCTTTGACAGATCTGCTCCTCCAGGCATGCTAATCTTAGCCCCACACTCTTGTTCTCCTCCTCCAGAAGACAACTCAAATCCAGGCAACACCCCGTCTCCAAACCCATGTGTTCTGCAGACCTCGATTCTAATGGTGGCAGGGGTAGGTTTCATTATTCAAGCAGACCACTGCTAACCTTGTTAAAACACACATACCCCAGGTGACAACAAAATATGAGCCACAGTAGACAAAGAGAGCCTCTTCAGACAACTAGAATGAAAGAAAAAGAGGTCAAGACTCAACAACAGAGTTCATACAACATAGAAGACATTCCCTGGGGGGCCAGGCCCTGGGAAACAGAAGTCACTTCACTATAGGATCCAACAGGACATCTCTTTCCTAAGGCTATTATTGTTAAAAAGCAATGAAAGTACCTGACTTTCTAACACAGAAAAGCAGACTTAGAGACTTAAACAAAAGGAAGACACAGAGAAATATGTCCCACATGAAAGAATAGTGGAAAAAAAAAAACATAGCAGGGCCCTAAGCAAAGGAGATATAAGTAATTTGCCTGATAGAGAAGTTAATGTAATGATCATAAAGTTACTCACTAGACTTAAGAAGGTAAAGGACATCAGTGAGACCCTTAACACAAAGATAAAAAAGAACCAATCAGAGCTGAAGAACATAATAAATGAAATTAAAAATATGCTTGATGGAATAAATAGGCTAGATAAGGCAGAGGAATGAATTAATGACCTGGAAGACAATTAATGGAAAGTAATCAAGCTGAGCAAAGGAAAGGAAAGAAAACTATACAAATGGAGAATAGATTTAGGGAGCTTAGTGACTCAATCAACCATAATGACATTCACATTATAGGGATCCCAGAAAAAGAGAGAGAGGGAGAGAGAAAGAGAGAGAGAGAGAGGGAGAGGAAATGGGGGAGGTAAAATTTTATTTGAAGAAATAATAGTGGAAAACTTCCCAAATCTGGGGAAGGAAACAGATATCCAGATCCAGCAGGCACAGAGATCTCCCCAGAATTTCAACCCAAAGAAGTCCACACCAGGACAAATGGTAACTAACATGGCAGAAAGCAGTGATAAAGGAAAAATTTTAAAAGAGCAAGAGAAGGGCATGTGGGTGGCTCAGTTGGTTGGACATCTGCCTTTGGCTCAGGTCAAGATCCCAGGGTTCTGGGATTGAGCCCCAAGTCAGGCTTCCTACTATGCAGGGAGTGTGCTTTTGCTTCATCCCTTCCCTCTGATGCTCCCCCTACATGGGCTCTCCCATTCTTTCTCTGTAAAATAAGTTAATAAAATCTTTAAAAAGAAAAAAAAAGCAAAAAAAAAAGAACAGTTATCTCTAAGAGGAGGCTCCATAAGGCTATGAGCAGATTTTTTTGGCAAAAACTTTGCAGGCCAGAAGGAAGTGGAAGGATATATTCAAAGTGCAAAAGGGGAAAATCTACAACCAAGAATACTCTTTTCAGCAAGGTTAACATTCAGACTAGAAAGGGAAATAAAGAGTTTCTGAGGAAAAAATATTGAAGTTTGGGGCCCTGGGTGGCTCAGTTGGTTAAGCCACTGCCTTCAGCTCAGGTTATGATCCTGGAGTGCCGGGATGGAGTCCCACATTGGGCTCCCAGCGCTGCGGGGAGTCTGTTTCTCCCTCTGACCTTCTCCCCTCTCATGCTTCTCCCACTCACTATCTCTCTCAAATAAACAAATAAAATCTTAAAAAAGAAAAACCTCTTGAAGTTTTTCTTTAAGAAAAATTCATGAAGTTCATGACCACTAGACCATCCCTACAAGAAATATAGAAGGGGACACTTGAGTAGAAAGGAAAGACAATAAGTGAAAGTATTAAAAGTAAAAAAAAAAACCAAGAAACCACAAAATCAGTAAAAATAAGTATTTCTGTACAAATAAGTCAAGGATTCATGGAGAGAGAAGTAAAGAATAGGTTCACTTAAGCAACCGTCAACTGAATGTAGACTGCTATATGCAGAAGCTGGTAACCACAAATCAGAAACCAATAATAGATATGCAAAAATAAAGACAAAAGGATCTAAGTCTATTACTAAAGAAAGGAAACAAACCATGAAAGACAACAAGAGAAAAAAGGATCACAGGAAAATATAGGAACCACCAGAAAACAAGTAACAAAATTATAATAAATACATATGTATCAATAATTACTTTGAATGTCAATGAACTATACGCTCTAATCAAAAGATGGGATTACATAGTGGATAAAAAATAACCAAGATCCATCTACTTGCAACCTATAAGAGACATATATCAGACTGAAAGACAGCTATAGATTGAAAATGAGGGGATGGAGAAATATTTATCATGCAAACGGATGTCAAAAGAAAGCCAGGGTAGCAAAACTTTTATTGGACAAAATAGACGTTAAAACACAGACTGTAATAAGAGACAAGGAAGGACACTATGGAACAATAAAGGAAACAATCCAACAAGAGAATATCACAATTATAAATATTTATACACCCAATATGGGAGCACTCAAATACATAAAATAATTAATAACAAACATAAATAGAACAACTGATAATAATACAGAAATAGTAGGGGACTTTAAGACCTCACTTACATTGATGGACAGATCATCCAAACCGAAAATAAAGAAAACAGTGCCCTTCACTGAGAAACTGGACCAGATGGATTTAACAGACATTTGAGAACATTCCACCATAAAACATCAGAATACACATTCTTTTCAAGTGTATATAACACATTCTCCAGATGAGATTACATATTAAACCATAAAACACACCTCAAAAAATTTTACAAAACTGAAATTGTACCATTCATCTTTTCTTTTTTAAATAATTTATTTTATTTTATTTTTTTTAGTATTCCAAGGTTCATTGTTTATGCACCACACCCAGTACTCCATTCATCTTTTCTGATCACAACCCTATGAAACTAGAAGTCAACCACAAGACAAAATTCTGGAAAGGCCACAAATACATGGAAGTTAAATAACATGCTACTAAACAATGAATAGATCAGCCAGAAAATAAAAGAAGAAATAAAAAATACATGAAAACAAACAAAAACGGAAACACAGTGGTCCAAAATGTTTGGAATGCAGCAAAAATTGTTCTAAGAGGGAAGTTTATAGCAATACAGGCCTACCTCAAGAAGCAAAAAAAAATCTCAAATAAACAATATGTCCTCATACCTATAGGAGCTAGAAAAAGAACAAATAAAACCCAAATGTAGCAAAAGAAAAGAAAGAAAGATTAGAGCAGAAATAAATTATATAGAAACTACAAAAATAAAAGAAAATAAAGAAGCACACTTGGCTGGTTCATTTTGCTTGGGTGGCTCAGTTGGTGGACCGTCAAACTCTTTCAGCTAAGGTCATGATCTAAGGATGTTGATATCAAGCCCCACATGTGGTTCTATGCTCAGCATGGAGTCTCTTTTCCTCTCCTTCTGTTCCTCCCCCTACTCTTTCTTTTTCTCTTTCTTTTTCTTTTTCCTTCTCTCTCCAAAAACAAAACAAAAACAAAAGCAAAAGCAAAAACAAAAACACAAATAAAATCTTAAAAACTGAAAAATTAAAAACAAAAACTAAAACTAAAACAAAAAACAAAAAATCGAATCAATGAAACTAGAAGCTGGTTCTTTGTAAAGTTCATCAAAATTCATAAATCTTTAGCCAGACTGATGAAAAGAAAAAGAAGAAAGAAGAAAGAAAAAGAAAGAAAGAAGAAAGAAAGAAAGAAAGAAAGAAAGAAAGAAAGAAGAAAGAAAAAGAGGAAGAAAGAAAAGGAAAAAAAGAAAAGGAAAGAAAAAGGAAAGAAAGAAAGAAAGAAAGAAAGAAAGAAAGAAACAAAGAAACAAAGAAACAGAAAGAAAGGAAGGAAGACTGAGAGAGGCCCCAAATAAACAAAATCACTAGTGAAAGAGGAGAAATAACAATCAGCACCTCAGAAATATAAACAATTACAACAAATTATGAAAAATTATATGCTAACAAATTGAGTAACATAGAATCAATGAAATTGATCAGAATTGGTCAGAAATATATAACTGACCAAAATTAAGGCAAAAAGAAATAGAAAATTTGGACAGACCAAATTAAAAGAAATGAAGTTGAATCAGTAACACTGCCTCCCAAGAAAAGACCAGGGCCAGAGGGCATCCCAGGTAAATTCTACCAAACATTTAAAGAAAAGTTAATATCTATTCTTCTCAAACTAATCCAAAAAAAAAAAAAAACCCAAAAAACAAAAACAGGAGAAAAAGGAACACTTCCAAATTTGTTTTCTGAGGCCAGTATCATCCTGATATCAAAACCAGATAAAGACACCACAAAGAGAACTACCGGCAAATATCTCTCATGAAGAGAGATGCAAAAATCCTCAACACAATATTAGTAGACCAAATTCAACAATACATTAAAAAAAACCATACACCACAGTCACGTGGAATTTATTCCTGGTATGCCAGAGTAGTTCAATATTCTGAAAACAATCAAAGAGATATGTCACATCAATAAGAGAAAGTATTAAAAACATATAATCATTTCAATAGATGCAGAAGAAGCATTTGACAAAGTACAACATCCTCATGATAAAATCCTCTGAAAAGTTGGTGTAGAAGGAACATACCTCAACACAATGAAGACTTTATATGAAAAACCCACAGCTAACATACTCAATGGTGAAAATCTGAAAGCTTTCCCCCTATGGTCAGAAACAAGACAACGATGTCCACTCTCACCACTTTTATTCAACACAGTACTGGAAGTCCTAGTCACAGCAATTAGACAACATAAAGAAAATAAAAGACATCCAAACTGATAAGGAAGAAGTAAAAGTCTATTTGTAGATGACATGGTACTATATATAGAAAAACCGAAGGACTCCACCAAAATTCTAAGTACTCTGCCATTAAGACTGATAAATGAACTCAATAAAGTCACAGAATACAGAATCTAAGTACAGAAATCCTTGAAGAGAGCAAAGGCACTAATTTCTCTGATATCACCCACAGCAACATTTTTCTAGATATGTCCTCTGATGCAAGGGAAATAAAAGTAAAAATAAACTATTGGGTCTACATCAAAATATAAAGTTTCTGCACAGTGAAGGAAATAGTTAACAAAACTAAAAAACAGCCCACTAAATGGGAGAACATATTTGCAAATGACATTTCAGATACAGGGCTAGTATCCAAAGTATATAAAGAATTGATACAGCTCAACACCACCCCCAAAATAATCCATTAAAAACGGGCAGCATACATGAAAGACATTTCTCTAAAGAAGTCATCTAGATGACCAACAGACGCATGAAAACATGTTCAGTGTCACTCATCATCAGGGAAATGCATATCACAACTACAGTGAGATATCACCTCACAGCTGTCAGAATGACTAAAATCAAAACACAATAAACAAATGTTGCAAGGAGGTGGAGAAAGAGAAAACCTCTTACACTTTGGGGGGAGTGCAGACTAGGACAGTCACTGTGAAAAACTGTGGAAGTTCTTCAAAAAGTTAAAAATGGAACTACCTTAAGATCCAAGAATTGTGCTAGTGGGTATTTACCCTCCAAATACAAAAATTCTAATTCAAAGAGATGCATATACCTTATGTTTATTGCAGCATGATTCACAACAACTGAACTATGAAATTTGCTCAAGTGTTCAGCAATAGATGAATGCATAAAGATGTGATATATATGTAAGATGATATATATATATGTATGTATGTATAAGTATATGTGTGTGTGTCTGTGTGTGTGTATTTCACATGGCTAATGAGATATCTCATTCAAGAATGAAATCTTACCATTTGCTATGACATGGATGGAACTAGTGAGTATAACGTTAAGCAAAAAAACTCAGAAGAACAAAAATAACCTATATGAGTGCACTCATATGTAGAATTTAAGAAAAAAAGAAATGAGCAAGAGGGGAAAAAAGAAAGAGATAGACAAACCAAGAAACAGACTCTTTATGGACAAGCAGAGGGGAAGTAGGGGGAGGAAGGGTGAAATAATTTATTGGGATTAAAGAGTACACTAATGGTGATGAAAAGAAAAAAGAAAAATGAAAGGCTAATCCAAAAGGGTACACTATGGCATGTTTCCAACTGTATGACATTGTGGAAAAAAGTAAAACTATGGAGACAGAAGATCAGTGGTTGTAAGACAGCTTAGAGGGAGAGGGGGATAAATAGGTGGAACACAGGGGATTTATAGGGCAGTGAAACAGCAATGGTGCACACATGTCATTATATACTTGGCAAAATCTAGACAATGTGCCCTCTAAAGGGAGAGGTCTTATGTAAACTACTAACTTTAGCTAATCAGAATGTGTCAACACTGGCTTATGAATAGTGACAAATGTAGCACAGCAATGTGAGGTGTTAATAATAGGGGAAATTGAGTGGGTGAGGAGAAGGGATAGTATGTGGACTCTGTACTTTCTGATTAATATTTTTTGTAAACCTGAAACTGCTCTATGAAGCAATATGTTAATTTATGAACCTCACTTGAGAAATGAGAGTTATTCAAATACACTGTCATGTTTTTTCCTTCAAGAAACCTCTAAATATCTCACTAAAGGACACGTTGTCATGCATGGACATGTATTAAAATAACCTCAAAAGCTGGGCTTTGTCATAAAAGACATCCATGTTCCAGTTGAGTAATTTGGGAAATCTTATTTTTTTAGTATTCTTCAAGGGCTACATACTGGACTAGCAAAAAAGTGCAGAGATGTTGCTCAGAGACTTGGTTGGAGATGGAAAATTATCAAATGCTGTTCAAACTTGGGAAATATAATATCTCAAGTATGACAGATAAGTTAAGTCAGTTAATCCATATACTGACTGTGGGTCACAGGTGCAAAAGCAATCACTCAGCATGTGCAATACCCAAAAGAATTCTTGTCCCAGAGGTTAGTCTTTGAGATGCTGTTGTAAATATCTATGTACAATATGGGTATAGATATATATTTACACACACACACACGTACACACACACACACACACACGTACACACACACACACACACACACACACACACATTCTCTAAATCCCTATAAGTTAGACATGACATTTTTACCTAACTCCTAAGAATACTACTGTGGGAGGTGCTAAGAGGAAATTCAAGATCTGCCTTTTTATGTTCCCAGTGGTTTAGAAAACCATGCAACTAAAAGGTAAGTTAGAATAGTTTCAGGATTAAAACTGTGGGTGCTGCAAATAGGATCCCTGATTTCAAAACAGGCTTTACATACCCCTTAATAATATGATCTTAGGAAAGTCCTTGAGTACCTGAGTTGTCTTCTGTGTAAAATTAGGACACTAACAATAGTGATTTTTTATAGTAGTTGTTACCATTAAATTGGATAATCCATGTAAAGTGATTAGCATAGGTTCTAGGAAAATATTTAGCACATTGCAACCATTATGTATTTCCAATTTTTATTTTTACCATTACTGCTCTACTGCCCATCACTGTGCTGATATGTGATATGTCTTCTACCCAAATATGCTGGTATTTCCTGTGTGGTTGTTACACGGCAAAACCAGGCACTGCTGAGAGACAGCCAGAGAAAATAAGCAAAGCCTGGTGATGGGTATTAAGGAGGGCACGGATTGCATGGAACTCTGGGTGTTATGTGCAAACAACGAATCACGGAAAACTACATAAAAAACTAATGATGTACTGTATGGTGACTAACATTGAACAACAACAACAAAAAAAAAAAAGCAAAGGCACAAACTTACCAGGCTAATAAAATTGTGGTTATGTCTCCTTATTTCTAACAAGATAACCATTCAAAAAAAAAAAAATCTCTCAGAGTTGCATTAAAAACAATTTCATCTCGGGGCGCCTGGGTGGCTCAGAGGGTTAAGCCTCTGCCTTTGGATCAGGTCATGATCTCGAGGTCCTGGGATAGAGCCCCACATCAGGCTCCCTGCTCAGCAGGGAGTATGCTTCCCCCTCTTCCTCTGCCTGCCTCTCTGCTTATTTGTGATCTCTCTCTGTGTCAAATAAATAAATAAAATCTTTAAAAATTTTCATCTCTTCCATGTGTTTGCCCTTTAATGAGACATTTTATCTTTTCTTTCTTCTGTCAATTTTATGAGAGAGAGAGAGAAGACAATATGAGGGAGAATAGAATAAATATGTGTAATTCATATGATAATATGCCCTACTTATTGTAAAGGGTTGGGATAATCTGAAAAAGTTTTCAATTAACAATTAAAGGGATAATAGACATATTGCAATACAGTGTAGCTGTCCATCTAAGTGATTGTGTGACTGCACAGCATGAAAAGTGTACCCTTTGCAGATTCTAGATTTTGGTGGCTCTTTATACTTGAAACAGCATTTATTGTCTATCAATTTGAAACTTCCCAAGACTTACAATCAAAATCATTCATAAACATACTTTGTGTCTTTGCCAAAAGTACTACCATTAATTAGAAACTTGACTAATTGAATTAATGCTTTATTGACTGGGAAAAGAGTACTTTTATATTGGAGTCATCTTTTAAAGAAAGCTATTTTTATTTTATAATTTTTTGATATGTTAAAAGTAAGAATTATTGCTACTTTAAAAAGTTGCTAAAATGTTATCTTATTCTTTGGCTAGTAAATATGAAAACTGATATTACTCTGTAGATGGACCTTTCAGTGATAGCTACTGTATAGTCAATGGGCCTTGACATCTTCAGTGACAGCCTTGTTCTGAAAGAGAACACTTTGTACTCTGGATTTTTATGTCTTCTTGATTCTACTTCATGATCCTTGAGAGTCAGTGCTTATTAAGATCTGAATGATACTACAAATTTGGCATCACAGTTTAAATTTCATGTTTATTCAATCATTCACTGTCTACAAAAGATCCAGTGAGGGTGCCTGGGTGGCTCAGTGGGTTAAAGCCTCTGCTTTCAGCTCAAGTCATGATCTCAGGGTCCTGGGACCGAGGCCCTCATCGGGCTCAGCTCTCTGCTCAGCAGGGAGCCATTTCCTCCTCTCTCTCTGTCTGCCTCTCTGCCCACTTGTGATCTCTCTCCCTCTCTCTCTCTCTCTCTCTCTCTCTCTCTCTCTGTCAAATAAATAAATAAAATATTTAAAGAAAAAGAGTTCAATGAGAGGCAGATGAGTAAAACTTTTTCTTTACCATAGCAAAAGTAGGTCAAGGAAACATGTCTCATTCAGTGAGGATGGGAAATAAGAATTGGAGGCTTTATTCTGGTCCATCATGTATCAGTTTATTATCCAACCCATGACCTCTCCTTCAGTTTGTCAAAGAATGGAATATTAACCATCTCCAGATTTCTGTGTAATGTTACAGAGATAAAAGAGGGGGAAACTACTTTTCTGTATTTAATAAATTAGTATGAAGTTAGGCTGGCAAAAACTATATACATAACATAGTTAAAAGGTCACATATTTAAAAGGTCAAAATACATATATACACATGATGTGGTTATAACACTTAGGTTTACAAAAATAGTGATTTCAACCCTTATTATTCTGTACATTTTTTTTTTCAGAAAGGACAGGTTACTCCATAAAAGTGAAGTGGTTTGCTTATAATCACTCAAGTTTTTTGGTTTGTTTGTGGTTTTGTGGGGGTTTGTGTGTGTGTGTGTGCTTGGTTGGTTATTGTTCTTTGACCTTTGTTTTATTTTGTTGTTTTGTTTTGTTTTGTTTTGTAAGCTCTAAGCTCAAAAGTAGGGCTTGAACTCAAGACCTGGAGATCAAGAGTCACATCTCTACCAACTGAGCCAGCCGGGTACCCACATTCAAATACTTAATAACTTTTCTCAGACCATGTTATTCTCCTTCTACTTTATCATGCCAAAATTAATGGTTAGATTGTCACTAGGATAAAGGAATAAATATTTTGCTTTCTGCTAGTGTGTCCTCTACCTATTTTCTCTCTGTGTGTCATGTAACAGACTTGGGGCACCCGTCCATAAGAACATCTAATTCCACCTCCACTCACCTCACTGCCTTTCTGCTGACTGGAGTCCCCGGATTAGAAGACTTCCAAATCTGGATCTCTATCCCCTTCAGCTTCATGTACCTTTTGGCCGTGATAGGCAATGGCCTGGTTATAGCAGTGGTGGCCTGGGACAGGAGCCTTCATGAACCCATGTATCTCTTCCTGGCCATGCTGGCATTCAATGATGTTCTCCTTTGTACTGTCACAGTGCCCAAAATGCTTCTTATCTTCTGGCAGGGTCCCTCCCCATCAACTTTTCCTGCATGTCTCACACAGATGTTTTTTGTTCATGCTCTGTTCCTCTCTGAGTCTGCTGTTCTCTTGGCCATGGCTTTTGATCGCTACGTGGCTATCTGTGCACCACTCCATTATGCAACCCTACTTACCGGCTCTCTCATCAGCAAGGTGGGCCTGGCTCTGCTGGCTCGGAGTGTGGTTGTGGTCACCCCTGGTGTCCTGCTCATTCTCCGGCTGCATTTCTGTCAGAGCAATGTCATCCACCATACCTACTGTGAGAACATGGGCATTGCCAAATTGGCCTGTAATAGCTATGCCCCGAATAGCATTTATGGACTCACTGCTGCTCTCCTCACCACAGGGCTGGACTTTATGCTCATCTGTCTGTCCTACTGGCTAATCCTGAGAACAGTCTTCCAGCTACCTTCCAAGGAAGCCCGGACCAAGGCCTTTGGAACATGTGGAGCTCATATATGTGTCATCTTGATATTTTATACTCTAGCCTTCTTTTCCTTCTTTACCCATCGCTTTGGAAATCATGTACCTAGGCATGTCCTTATCCTCCTGGCTAACCTCTACTTATTGGTGCCACCTACCATGAACCCCATTGTTTATGGGGTAAAGACAAAAGAGATAAGGATGCGTGTCCTAGGGCTCTGTAACCAACCAAAATGACCCAAGTGTTATGAAGCAACAAAGAATATGAGAGTCTACTGTAGAGGATCAGACTTAAACATCAAGTGTGAATCATTCCAGACAGATCTATCTTCAGAACACCTAACCTCTGCATAGAATTTAAAATAATTCACATTTCCAAATGCTGCCTTCCCAGAGCAGGGTAAAAAGGAAGATAACAGGCAACTGCCCCAGTAATCATCGAAGAGTATCTCAACATATTAAGGTAATAATCAGTGAACTGTCACTGTAACAGCATAGGGAACTTAAATACCCCCTTTGTACAACACAATGTCCCTCTTATGTTGATTTACTGAGGACAATCTTAGTTCAGATTCTAGCTTCACCATTGCATCTACAGAATGCAGAATATACAAATAATTTAATAAATATTTGTTAAATAAATGCATTAACATGAAATGCTAAAGATGCTAATAATTTTATGTAACAAATGCCCTAATATGTCCTTCTGTATTACATAAGACATAGTCTTTTTTTTTTTTAAGATTTTATTTATTTGACAGAGAGAAACACAGCCAGAGGGAACACAAGTAGGGGGAGTGAGAGAGGGAGAAGCAGGCTACCTGCCGAGCAGGGAGCCCAATGTGGGACTCGATTCCGGGTCTCCAGGATCATGACCTGAGCCGAAGGCAGTCGCCCATCGCCCAACCAACTGAGTCACCCAGGCGCCCCAAGATATACTCTTTAAGTACTTCTTTCCTTTCTCTAAAATACCTTTCCCTTAGCTTCCAGAAAATGTCTGTTTCATATCTCCTTTAAAACCTCGTTGCAATAAAGGTTTTAGTTACAAACAATAGAAATTTACTTTGGTTAGGTTAAGTAAACAAAAATGCAGGATCTGAGGAATGGCATGACATCCAAAGAATCTGGGCATCTAGGACTCAGGAAAGACAAACATCAGGCTAATTGCCTCATCTTGGGTCAGGCAATGAATGAATCTGTTACATCCCTTAACATTCTCGTTAATGAGGATGAATTGTGTCAGGGAAATTCTAAAAAAAAAAAAAAAAGTTCTGGCAAAAAAAGCAAGCTTATGATCCCTGGATTCATTTAGCTCTTTAAACACCTGCAATTTTCATTCAAAAATTCATTTACTCAGATATTCAATCACTCATTTCCTCACCAATTATATTTTATGGGAAGAATGGGAAGAATTATCTTAATTTAAAAAATATCTACCTTCTAAATATTTGATTAAAATGTAAATATAGTAACAAATTTAAAAAGGTACTATACTAAGTGATAATTTATAAGCCCAAATATTGTGTTACCTATGTAGGTATTCCTTTAAAATACTTTTATTCATATGCAAAATGCAAAATCTAAGATGCAATAGCGTAAACACATTTCTGTTAACAACAATGAAAACAAAAATCCTAATACAACTTTTTTTTTTTTTTTTTGAGCACAGATGCTAGGAAAGGTATATTCAACAACCACAGGTTAAAAATATGTTTTGTAGGGCACCATGGTGGCTCAGTTAGTTAAGCCTCTGCCTTCAGCTCAGATCATAATCCTGAGACACTGGGTTCAAGTCCTGCCTTGGGTTCCCTGATCAGTGGGGAGTCTGCTTTTCCCTCCCCCTCTACTGTTTCCTCTACTTGCACTTGCTCTCTCTCTGTGTCAAATAAATAAAACATTTGAAAAATGTTTATATTTTGTATGTGAAGTTCTTATTTTAAAGATGATTATCAATAGTTAAATGTTACTTATACAATGTATAGCTGGAGGTAATAAACACTCTCAAAATTTTTCCTTTTCCTATCAGTTTTATTTAATTGTTTATTACATCAAATGTTATCTAATTTTGAAGTTTATATACCTTTCTTATTTTTGATTGCTGTCCCTTACTTGAGGTGAATGTGCTAAAAGGAAAGGGGTACTTAGAATTAGAATCAAGAAACAGAATAAAAGGGTGGAAATATCATAGTTGAGTTAAAAGCAGATAGTAGACAAGTTGTAGGTGTACTCCATGTGCCTGCAATTTGAAATCTAATTTTAAGTTAGTAAAATCCCTTTAATTATATTATAGTGGATTCATGACATGTCAAATTTTTTCCCTTAAGACCTTTATTTTTTAAGATTTTATTTATTTATTTGACAGAAAAAAACACAGCTAGAGAAGGAACACAAGCAAGGGGAGTGAGAGGGAGAAGCAGGCTTCCCACCAAGCAGGGAGCTCAACATGGGGCTTGATCCCTGGACTCCAGGATCATGACCTGAGTTGAAGGTAGACCTTTAAAGACTGAGCCACTCAGACATCCAAAACTTTTTATTTTTTTAATACCCAAACTAGTCATTCTTTTTCAATAATTGTTTCATTCATTTTATCAATTACATATTAAATAATTATTTAATGTCACCTTTATGCCAAAAAGCATGATATTCATGCCTATAGGCAACAAACTTTTTGAAGCACAGTTGATATACTAGATACATAAAATACATTACTTATTATTTCATAAATACTGGGAACCATAACACATTTTTAAAGTTTTATTTGTCCCCTTTGTTTATTTTTAGCTTTTGCACAATTATTGCATTACAAACCAAGAAAATTCAGTTGCGTTTACAAGTATTTTTTTACAACCCTATGCACAGCCAGGTGTTGGATAATTTCAGAATTACAAGGAAAGATAGTTTTATGTACTGAAAAGAGTTCTAGATAAAATTGTGAGACCTTAATCTTTAGCTGCTTCCAGTTACCACAAATTTATAAGCAGCTACACCCTAACGAGTTATATTGCTACATGAGTGAAATTCCTCATAGCGAGGGATACCAAAGATAATATTTTTTACATTAAAAATAGTATACCCTAAAGATGCATTTAAAGATGCATTTAACTCAATGGATTATAATCACAGACTTCACATCACAGTATCTGAAGTACTTAAAAAATTACAGGATCTGTGGGGCCCCTCGGTGGCTCACGTATTAAACATCTGCCTTCAGCTCAGGTCATGATCCTGGAGTCCTAGAATGGAGCCTGCATTGAGCTCCCTTCTCCGTGGGAAGCCTGCTTCTCCCTCTCTCACTCCTCCTGCCTGTGTTCCCTCTCTAGCTGTGTTTCTCTCTGTCAAATAAATAAATAAAATATTTTAATAAGTCAAGTATCACATGGTTTCACTTACTTGTGGTGCACAAAGGGTAAGAGGACAGTAGGAGAAGGAAAGGAAATGGGAAGTAGGGTAATTTGGGGAGAGAAACAAAACATGAGACACGTTGGACTCAGAAACAAACTGAGGGTCTTGGATGGAAGGGCGTGGTGGGTACTAAGGGCATGTATTGCATGGATCACTGGGTGTGGGGCATAAAAAAGGAATCTTGGAACACTGAAAAAATAAAATAAATTTAAAAAAAACCCACAGGATCTCAATTTTTATAAAATTAAACTTATTTCTAAAAATTAAGCAAAAGAAAAATATGCATAGTGTCTTTTTTCTATTCCTGAGGAAACTAAATATCCTTAGAAGGGAATAACATGTGTATAAAGTTTTAAAGTATGATGCAGATACTATGTGAGGGTTCTTAACTTCTGCTTTGAACCTTAAAATGTTTTAGGTCAAGATAAGATTTTTCCCATTAAAAGCAAGAAGGAAAAAGTAGATATTCAGAGACATCGATATAACAAGAAAGTGAATATTAATTCCTTGACAAATACAGAGTATCAGAATACAAAGATACATGGGTTTGCTATATTTAATGAAAAATTAACAGATAAATGATCCTGGAAAGGACTGGATATAAAAATGGAAGGGAATTGATAGGAAATGATTTCTACCACACTTCACTATGATATATTCATTTTAATGGCAATTTATGAAGTACACGTTAAGAAAAACTGTATAGTTCCAATGGACAGAGTCTTCTGTAGGCGATTCTCAACATGCTCTGTTGCCTCTATTGTTGTTCTTTACTCTTCTGTTGGCAACGATATTGCCAACACACCTAGAGCACACACATAACTAAGTGTTTAAATCATTTAGTTGATGCCATTATTGTCCGGAGGACATGCCTATGTCATAGTAGAACTGAATTTTGTGGGGAAAAGCAGGTGGAGGACTCCTTGGCGGATCTGTTTGGTCTTCACACTATAGATGATTGGATTGAGCACAGGTGGGACCAATAAGTAGATGTGAGCCATAAAGATATGGATGAGTGGAGAGGAGTGTTTGGCAAAACGATGGACAATAGAGAGCCCAATCATAGGCACATAAAGGATGAGTACAACACAGATGTGGGATGCACATGTGT
>PITA01017158.1:0-44187 GCA_004023965.1 Spilogale gracilis | reverse complement strand
GGATCATGACCTGAGCCGAAGGCAGTCGCTTAACCAACTGAGCCACCCAGGCGCCCCAGAAATAAAGTCTTATAGGTAAGCAGGCAGGGGCCAGATCTTGTAGGAATTGGGAATTTAGAGTTTATTCAGATTGTGTTGAAAAACTATTAAAGGGGCGCCTGGGTGGCTCAGTGGGTTAAAACCTCTGCCTTCGGCTCAGGTCATGATCTCAGGGTCCTGGGATCGAGGCCCACATCGGGCTCTCTGCTCAGCAGGGAGCCTGCTTCCTCCTCTCTCTCTGCCTGCCTCTCTGCCTAATTGTGATATCTCCCCCCGCTCTGTCAAATAAATAAATAAATAAAATCTTAAAAAAAAAAAAGAAGAGCTATTAAAGGGTTTTTACAATGGGAGTAATGTGATCTGATTTATTTATATTTATAGCTGATGTATGGAGAATAGACTATAGGGTGGCAAAATGGAAGCAGGGAGATCTATTGGAAGCTATTTATTTGAGAGACTGAGAGCGCCTTCTAGTGCGCTGTGGGAGGGGCAGAGGGAGTGGGAGAGAGAATCTCAAGCAGATTTTGTACTGAGCATAGTGCCTGATGTGGGGGTCCATCTCATGACCCTGAGATCATGACCTTAGCTGAAACCAAGAGTCAGATGCTTAAGTGACTGTGCCTCCCAAACCACCCCTTTCAGAAGCTCTTTATATATATATATATATATATTTTTTAATTTATTTGACAGAGAGAAGCACAGCTAGAGAGGGAACACAGCAGAGGGACTGAGAGAGGGAACACAGCAGAGGGACTGAGAGGGGGAGAAGCAGGCTTCCTGCCTAGCAGGAAGCCGGATGTGGGGCTCGATCCCGGGTCTCCAGGATCATGACCTGAACCGAAAGCAGTCGCTTAACCAACTGAGCCACCCAGGTGCCGCTCAGAAGCTCTTTAAATCCAGTGACAGAAGATAGGGGCTTGGACAAGAGTGATACCAGTGGAAGTGGAGGTATTCACAATATATTGTAGAGGAGTGCTCATAGGCTTTGCTGGTAAATTGGAAGATGTGGCTTCCTGAATCTTTTGATCCTTGGCAGATTAGCTCAGTGCAGTTACTGGGCATAGGAAGACAACTAGCTCAGGACCCCTGGGTATACACTCTATTTTTATCCACAAGGTTTGATTTCTCCTATAAGTACTTTGAGTAATGCATTAGAATGATTTGATTGATGGCCTACCCTGTAAGAGGGGAGACTATGTTTCAAAGTTTTCTCAATTGTGTGTTTCTCCATCATTGTGTTTATATAGTGACTCTTTGCTTTCAGAGTGACAAGGATTTTATTGGTAGGAAGCAAAAACTTACGTGAATTTCTTTACTGCCACCTGATTGAATTAGGGGAAACACAACATGTTTGGGGTTTGCATTTTCTTGTCTTTTTGTTTAACTATAGGAGTTAGTATGTTGGGACTTAGGTCCTGGGGTTTTGCCATCATTTTTTTTTTTAAGATGCCATCATTTTTCTAAATGTTTCTTGACATTATAAATGGTAGTTTGATAACATGAAACAACATAAATCACAACTTGTCTTGATTCATTCTTGGGTTGTAGTAAGAACTCTGACTTTATTTGATTCTGGGGTCATTTGGTTCCACCCTTAAGCAACAGTAAATAGTAGCGGCAGAGATGGCACTCTCCAACAGGTGGACAGAAAAGTAGATGGTGGGGTGAAAATTTTCTTCTGAGACTACCTTTTATAATTTAAAGAGTTCTTGGACAATTTTAAAGCCTTGTTACCTCTCATGTACACTTGTATGTTGAACTGTGGCTTAAGAGGGTTCAGTCATGAAGCCAGAAGCATTTATTTATCATGTACCTGCTATATGCATACTTCATTTATCTTTCAGGTTTATTCTTTAGAAGTTATAGTTTTCATTAATTAAATTTTCCAATTTTACTAATGCTGCATCCTGACCATAGTCACTAAAACAATTTTTTTTCAAGTTTTATTTATTTACATAATCGCTACATCCATCATGGGACTCAGATTTATGACCCTGAGATCAAGAGTCACATGCTTTTCCAACTGAGTTAACCAGGTGTACCTAAAACAAATTTTAAAGCTTATGGGAAATGTTTTTTTGTTGTTTTGTTGTTAAGATTTTTATTTATCTGACAGAGAAACGAGCAGGAGAGGTAGAAACAGGCTCACCGCTTAGCAGGGAACCTGATGATGGGGCTCAGTTGCAGGACCCTGCGATCATGACTTGAGCCTAAAGAAGTTGGTTAACCCATTGAGCCACTCAGCTCCTAGCTACTTCAAAACACAGAGATATAATTCTTTTTTTTTTTTTTTTTTTTTTTGTAAAGATCTTATTTATTTATTTGGCAGAGAGAAACACAGCTAGAGAGGGAACAGAAGCAGAGGGACTGAGAGAGGGAGAAGCATGTTTCCTGTGGAGCAGGGAGCCCGATGTAGGGCTCGATCCCGAGTCTCCAGAATCATGACCCGAGCTGAAGGCAGTCGCCCAACCCAACTGAGCCACCCAGGCACCCCGTAATTCTTTTACTTTAAAAAATTGTTTTGACTTTAAGCATATGGTTGAAAATTCTGCTTTTGTTTTTATGTGTATATTTGCCTTTTTCTCATTGTGTCCAAGTCTCTCTGGTGCAGAGCAGTTAGTTGGTCTCTGATGTCTGTCTTATGAATACACAGAGCGAATGCTGTGTTACTTTTCTGGTGTACTTTTATGTAACTCTGTTCTTTAGTATTCAGGTTTTGAGAACCTAAAGAAGTACACTTAAGGTGGATATTTTAATACCGTAGCTGTACATTTTTTGCCAGGAGATAATTTTATTATATGATTTGGCAGTTTTGTTGGAAATAGTACATTTAACTTCTTTAGTTATTTGGAAGGAAGCTCCTGTTTATCTCTTGAGGTCTTAAGGTCAGAAAAGGAAGGCAGTAGAATATCTTGGGTAAGAATGTGGGTTCTGGAGAGAGGCTGACAGTTAAGTACTAGCTCCTAACACTTGTGTTTTTATTTTTAAGTAGATTGTGCCCCCAGCATGGGGCTCGAATTCACAACCCTGAGATCAAGAGTCACATGGTCTATGAACTGAACCAGCCACGTGCCCCTAGTTCTTACTCTTATGCCTCTGGGCAGTAATGTAACCCCTTTGAAACTCAGTTTCCTCTTCTGTAGAGATGTGCAAGCTACAGTTTGTAGTACCCAATAATCACACTAATTGAATGTGAAAGAAATTATTTTAAGTGTTGTATTTTTTTTAATTATTTTATTTTTGGGGGCACCTGGGTGGCTCAGTGGGTTAAAGCCTCTGCTTTCAGCTCAGGTCATGATCTCCTGGGATCGAGGCCCGCGTCAGGCTCTCTGCTCAGTAGGGAGCCTGCTTCCTCCACTCTCTCTGCCTGCCTCTCTGCCTACTTGTGATCTCTCTCTGTCAAATAAATTTTAAAAATCTTTAAAAAAAATGATTTTTAAAAGGTTTTATTATTTATTTACTTGTGTGAGAGAGAGAGATCAAGACAGTGAACACAAGCAGGGAGAACAGCAGGCAGAGGCAGAAACAGGCACCCTGCTGAGCTAGGAGCCTGATGGGGGACTCTATCCCAGGACTCTGGGATCATGACCTGAGCCGAAGGCAGACACTTAACTGACTGAGCGACCCTCAGGGCCCCCAGGTGGCCCTTTTTTTTTTTTTTTTTTTTTTAAGTAATGTCTTCACGCAGTGTGGGACTTGAACTCAGAACCCCGAGATCAAAGAGTTGCATGCTCTACTGACTGAGGCAGCAAGGCGCCTCAATGTGGAAGAGGTTTTTTGTGGGAGGAAAGGGTGGGGATAGCATCCTCAGACATAATTCTTGGGGAGATACAGCAGGGCTCTGATGCTTGGGAACAGTAGCTCCCAAATTTGGTGGATCCCAAACTTGGGACACAGTTCCCAAAATTGGAGTCACTTTGGGAGTATTTTTGTTTGTTTCTGTCTTTGTTTTTTTCCCCTAATCACCTTTGTTTAGGTATAAATTTACACTCAGTGTGAAATGCATCTATTCAAGTGACAGTTTGGCAAGTTTGGAAATACATACGTGTAATTGCCACCCAATCAAGATAAAAATAAAACATTTCTCTGCAAAATTTTAAAGTTTTCTTTTTTAAAATATATATACACCCCTGTGTGGGACTTGAACCCATAGTTCCAAGGTCAAGAGTTGCATGCTCCACCAACTGAGCCAGCCAAGTGCTCCAAAGTGGTTTTTTTTGTTTGTTTGTTTGTTTGGTTTTTTTTTTTAAAGATTTTATTTATTTATTTGACAGAGAGAGAGATCACAAGCAGGCAGAGAGAGAGGAGGAAGCAGGCTCCCTGCTGAGCAGAGAGCCTGACATGGGCCTCGATCCCAGGACCCTGAGATCATGACCCGAGCCGAAGGCAGAGGCTTTAACCCACTGAGCCACCCAGGCGCCCATGTTTGTTTGTTTGTTTTTTAAGTAGGCTGCACACCCAGCATGGGCCCAGCACTGGGCTTGAACTCAGGGACCCTGAGATCAAGACCTGAGCTGAATTCAGAGCTGCTTATGTTACACATATTTTACCACAGTAAAAGAAAAAAGAGGAGGGGTGGTTCAGCTAAGCAACTGACTCTTGGTTTTGGCTCAGGTCATGATCTCAGGGTCCTGAGTTTGAGCACCTTGAAGGTTGAGCCCCAAGTCTAGGCTCAGCACAGAATCTGCTTGTCTCTCTCTCTCTCTGGTCCTCCCCCTGCTCGTGCTTTTTCTCTCTCTCAAATAAATAAAATCTTTAAAAAGTTTATAATAAAAGATGGGGGTGCCTGGCTGGCTCAGTTGGTAGAGCATGTGACTCTTGATCTTGGGGTTATGAATTCAAGCCCCACATTGGGGGTGGAGTTTGCTTAAAAAAAAAAAAAAGTATATTCTTCCTATTCCAGAGCATAGTCCTCTTCTCTCATTGTATTTCTTCCTTTGGGGCTTTAAGAATATTTCCTTGGCACCAGCCCACATCGGGCTCTTTGCTCGGCGGGAAGCCTGTGTATCCCTCTCTCAATCGCCCTGCTTGTTCCTTCTCTAGCTGTGTTTCTTTCTATCAAATAAATAAAATCTTAAAAAATAAAAAGAATGAAAATGAAAAGTTTTAAATAGCTGTAGGCCTCACCCTGAAGAGTTTTCATCTGCTCATTGTGGAGCTTTGAGAGGAATAGAGATGTTTGTGCCAGCAGGCAGGGTGTCAGGTGTGTACTGTCATTGCTAAAACACCTAGGCAGCTGGAGCTACCTCTTGGTTTATTCTCTGTATGGCAGTTCTCCAGACAAGCATTGTCTTGTGGGCAATGTAAGGGGAGGATTAGGCTGCACAAAGTGAAATCCTGATTCTGCCCATCCGTTTATACATTTTGAGGTGAATGATAAGATGTACTTACTTAGGAAGCCAGAAGGGAGTGTTTCTTTCCTCTCCCCATAGAAGAATTTAAGTCTGGAGTTGTTCTCATTTGGCCATATATTACAGGCTTTGTAGGGTTCTTCTCTGTTTGCCTTTATGTGCTTTAGACCTGGTGCTCTTCATCTCTAAGGACCCCTGAATTGACATCAAGCCTTGACAACTTCTTGATCAAGATAGCAAAATAATGACAGTATACCAGGCTCAAAGGTATTATGAACAAATGGACAGATGGTTTGAGCCTTTTTGCCAGAGATCTCCTATGCTGTCTGCAGATAAAATAAATGGCTTTATGTTTTCAGTTTAATTTCCTACTTTTTAATGGTGTTTCCCATGTGCCAGGCACAGACCAGCTGTGGGTAAACCTCAAGTTGATAGGACAGGTTTCTACTCACTGTTCTCAAACTGTTTCAATGTAATGATTTTCTTTGACTTAATGAAGTGGTATGTATTCTATTTATTTTAGATGTGTACTTTAACAAAGGACAAAAGCAGTAGAATGTAAGGT
Organism: Spilogale gracilis; assembly: GCA_004023965.1. NCBI lineage: Eukaryota > Metazoa > Chordata > Mammalia > Carnivora > Mephitidae > Spilogale > Spilogale gracilis. The sequence continues at coordinate 38,232 of PITA01017158.1, read as the reverse complement.
ATTGGAAAAGTACCTGTGAACATCTGCACTTTAAGCCAGATTTATTGTTTGAACAAAAATTTGATTTCTAATTTGGTGGTTACTTTTAGGACTGTCTGGAGAAAAGACTGTGCTGTGACCTTAATTTTCAGTTTCATAATTCTAATAGCTCTGCTTCCAGAGAATGCATTGTAGGGCATATTTTCAGCTTTAATGGGATTCATGTGTGTTTAGGTACAGTATCGCTCTTGTGGGAAAGTTGAGATCTTAAACCACTGAAATAGTATTATTGTGTTCTAAATAACTGAGGCTTGCTTTCTTAAGCATTAAATTTTGTTTTATGTCTGTAGTGTGGATGTCTTTTTCCCTGTCTTGCAGTATCTGGGACTTAAGCTTCCCTGTGTAATAATTAAAGTCTGTCCTAAGGGAAAGAAAGTTTTTGAGTTCTATCCTTGGTGTATGTTGGCCTGCTTTAGGACTGGACAGATTGGCATTTCTCTTGCTCCTCCCCATTACACTTCTGAGCCTGATTTGCAGGGTTTTCTGTTTCCTGTGTCTTATCATAGGCTATACCTCTTTCTCATCCAAGCATGCATTTTTCTGACTGCTGTGAATTCAGCTACTGGCTAGTTAGACTTACAGAGTTGTTTATAAAAATAAGAGCAAGTGAGTTCATAGGAGGGACCTGAGTTTTAACACTCCTGTTACAGATAACCTAAATTTCTGATTTATATGAGGGGTTTCTATAATTCTGTGAGGGTAAATGCTTGAACTGGTAAAAAAAACAAGTGTTCTAAGGGATAGCCTTACCACTAGGGTACACAGCTGATGTTGGAACTGTTTTCTTTTTTAAAATCTGTGTTCAGGGGCGCCTGGGTGGCTCAGTTGGTTAAGCGACTGCTTTCAGCTCAGGTCATGATCCCGGAGTCCCGGGATCGAGCCCCACATCGGGCTCCCTGCTCGGCGGGAAGCCTGCTTCTCCTGCTCTCACTCCCGCTGCTTGTGTTCCCTCTTTGGCTGTGTTTCTCTCTGTCAAATAAATAAAATGTTTTTTTTTTTTTTTTAATAAATAAATAAAATCTGTGTTCATGGGGTGCCTGGGTGGCTCAGTTGGTTGGACGACTGCCTTTGGCTCAGGTCATGATCCCAGAGACCCGGGATCGAGTCCCACATCGGGCTCCCTGCTTGGCGGGAAGCCTGCTTCTCCCTCTCTCATTCCCCCTGCTTGTGTTCCCTCTCTGGCTGTGTTTCTCTCTGTCAAATAAATAAAATCTTTAAAAAAATAAAATAAAATCTGTGTTCAGCAAATTGGTTATATAAAGCTTCTTTATTCCTGGAAATGTATTTTTTCAAATTTGTTATTTGGACACTTAACTACTATATGCCTGCACCTACGTTTGTCTGACAATGGTGAACAAGACAGATATGATTCTAATATTAATAGATTTTGGGAGGAAGAAACTTTGGAGGTGTGATGAGTGAGGCAAAGAGAAATGTTTGGTGCTGGGGGAGTGTCTGGGGGCCTGATCTAAGTTGGGAGCTCAGGGAATGCCCTGAGAGACAGTGACTTAGCCTAAAGTATGAGTCATCTAAGTGGGGGAAGGTTAGGTGGAGTGCATACAGGCCAAAGGAAAGAAGAAATCATGACTTAATAGCTTGAGTTATAGGATATGTTTTGGCTGAGGGTGGTTGTATTTGGGTTTTTTAATTTCATGAAATAGTGTCTTGGGATGTACATATTTTCTTAGCTGCAGTATGACATTTTGTGTCCAGGTTTCATCCAAAGTATTTTTTGCATAATTTGCACTGATACTACATCCTCTTGCAGAAACTGACATTGACAAAACCTGGGATTGGGAGGAAGTTTTTAATGTACATAAGGATCATCATTCTTCTGTGTGAAATTGACAGGATTAGGCTTACTTTCCAAAAGACTGTACAACTTTTGCTTTGGTAATAGTCATCTGTACAATACTTATTCATATCAACTTAGTTGGAGAGAGAAAACACACCAGTTTTTCTTATGGTTTCTGTTACCTGTGTTCACCTGTAGTCTGGAAGTGCTGATCCTCTTTCTGACACCTGTCAGAAAGTCAGTAGTAGTCTAATGCTACGTCATAGTGCCTACGTCATTTACATCACTTCATCTTGTCACATAGGCATTTTATCATCTCGCATCATTACACAAAGGTTAATAGGAAGAGACTATAGTCACATAACTTATTACAGTATATTATAATTATTCTATTTTGGTAGTTATTTAGTCTCTTGCTATGCATAATGTATAAAATTAAATTTTATCCTAAGAATGTTATATATGGGAAAAAGCATAGTGTATAGGGTTTGGTACCATCTCTGATTTCTGGCATCCATTGGGGGTCTTGGAATTTATCCTTTGCAGAGAAGGGGATACCACAGAATATAAAATTTCAAACTGGATTATATAGTTGAGGAATATGGATGTTAAAAAAGTAAGTTTTATGGGACGCCTGGGTGACTCAGTTGGTTAAGCGACTGCCTTCGGCTCAGGTCCTGATCCTGGAGACCCGGGATCGAGTCCCACATCGGGCTCTCTGCTCAGCGGGAAGCCTGCTTCTCCCTCTCTCACTCCCCCTGCTTGTGTTCCCTCTCTGGCTGTGTTTCTCTCTGTCAAATAAATAAAATATTTAAAAAAAAAAAAGGTAAGTTTTATGAATTTAATTTCTAATCTGTTGTGTCCACTGTGTTTAAAGTAATGAGTACAGGGGCGCCTGGGTGGCTCAGTTGGTTGAGCGACTGCCTTCGGCTCAGGTCATGATCCCGGAGACCCCGGATCGAGCCCCACATCGGGCTCCCTGCTCAGCAGGAAGCCTGCTTCTCCCTCTCTCACTCCCCCTGCTTGTGTTCCCTCTCTGGCTGTGTTTCTCTCTGTCAAATAAATAAAATAAAATCTTTAAAAAAAAAAAATAAATAGGGGCGCCTGGGTGGCTCAGTTGGTTAAACGACTGCCTTCGGCTCAGGTCATGATCCCCGAGACCTGGGATCGAGTCCCACATCGGGCTCTCTGCTCGGCGGGAAGCCTGCTTCTCCCTCTCTCACTCCCCCTGCTTGTGTTCCCTCTCTGGCTCTGTTTCTCTCTGTCAAATAAATAAAATCTTTTAAAAATAAATAAATAAATAAATAAATAAATAAAGTAATGAGTACAGTAAAAAGAAAAAGTAAAGATTAAGTTATGTCCAAAGCTGTGCTGTATTAAACACTTTTATTTCTTGGGTGGTTGAGAAATAGTAGAGAGCTTGGTGTAATCATCACTGCTTCTTTTGCATAATTAGTTCCTTTGAAGAATTATGAGGTAAAATTATAATTATCTCAAGTACTCTAAATTAATCATTTTAAAGCTGTGATTATTTTATCTGCATAGAAATTTATTCATTATCTTTCCAAAATATTGTAAAGATCTTGATCCAGCAGAAGCAGCATAGTTATTCAGTTGAATTATTTCTACTTCTATTTCTTGGCTGGAGAACTGTTTTGTGCTTACTTACAATGAATGTTCGGCTAATAAATGTATAATGCATGCATCATAATCTAGTAGCACCATCTGAAACATCTTTGGTGACTTCTTATCTGCCAAAAATAAGCTAAAAATTGTGCACAGAGGCAGATTTATTATGAGTCTAAGAAAATAAGTATTACAAAATGTGTAGTCCCTGAACAAGTTACTGAAATTGTTCAGCTAATTTAAGTTGTAGAAATCACATTACTGTCAGCCCTAAAGTTTAGTTTAAATGAACACCACACCCAGTCTCCAACTTACCTAATTTAAAGCATATTTTATTATAATTTCCCAAGAGAAATTGCAGGAGGGGCCCAGTCCACTTCTCTGAGGCGATAGCATGGTTATCAGTCAAGGAAAACCAGACTTGAGGACATTAGAAAAGGTGCTTAAAAAATGTGTGTGTATATTTAAAACAAATTGGCATTGGATTAAGAATTTTTTTTTTTTTAAAGATTTTATTTACTTGATAGAGAGACACAGCTAGAGAGGGAACACAAGCAGAGGGACTGAGAGAGGGAGAAGCAGGCTTCCCACCAAGCAGGAAGCCCGATTTGGGGCTTGATCCCGGGTCTCCAGGATCATGACCTGAGCCGAAGGCAGTCGCTTAACCAACTGAGCCACCCAGGCTCCCCAGGATTAAGGATTTTTTATAAAGATTTTATTTGCCAGATAGAGAGCATGAGCACACAAGCAGGGAAGAGGGACCCTGGGATCATGACCTGAGCCAAAGGCAGACAGACGCACGCTTAACTGACTGAGCCACCCAGGCACCCTAAGGATTTTTTTTTTTAAGTTTTTATTTATATGAGAGAGCATGCACCATGCATAAGAGAGGGGGAGGGGCAGAGGGAAAGGGAGAAGCAGACTCCCCTCGGAGCAGGGAGCTGACATGGGGCTTGATCCCGGAATCCTGGGATCATGACCTGAGCTAAAGGCAGACACTTAGGTGACTGAGCCACCCCCGCACCCCAGGTTAAGGATTTTCATAGCTGCCTTTTGGAAAGTTAAGAAAACCACAAACTCATTTGATGGCAAAACCTGAACTGAATTGATAGGCTGTTTAGGCTTTATCCTCCTTAGTATAAATGTTCATTTATTTTACTGGAATATTAAAGTGTTGGGTATGTTAGGGAGTATTTGGCATTTGCACCATATCATCTGAAAAATTCTGAGTTTAAAACGCCTGGTTCCAAGGCTTTTGGATGAAGCATTGTGGGCCCATAATTCCAGACAGTGAGAGATAAGCTAAATAATAACTTATTACTTTTATCAATAGGAAAGAAGAGGGTGGCATAAGGTATGGATGTGATACATACTTTGGGAAAACTAATTACAGTTGACTTTTGAACAAATGGGAGTGCAGCCGAAGATCCGAATATAACTTGACTCCCTGAAAGTGTAGCTACTAATAGCCTAGTATTGAGTGGAAGCCTTAGTGATAACATAAACAGTCAATTAATACATATTGAGTGTGTTATACAGTATTATATACTGTATTCTTACAGTAAAGTAGCTAGAGGAAAAAAGAATACCAAGAAAATCATAAAGAAGAGAAAATACATTTAGTAGCCTAATGTAAATCTGCATATAAGTGGACCAGTGCAGTTCAAACCGGTGTTGTTCATGGGTTAACTATATTTGCTAGGTAGAAAAATTTAGGAAATTTTAGTCTTTTCTGGTCAGGCCATAGTACAAACTTGGTCTTCAAGTTCTGGACAGTTGGAATTTGGAGGGAGCTGCTATTTATCCAAAATAAGACCTAAATAATGAGAAACATTTGTTGAACACTGACCTATTTTCAATAAGTAAGCTCTTTTTGTCTTATTTAATCTTCATACAAACTTGTTTTAAAAGATTTCATTCTCCACTTGACACATAGGAAAACTCATTGTAATGGTGCACAAAGCTAGTAAGTGATAGAGCCTGGATTAACTCTTAAGTAGTATAGCTCCTTTACCACTACTGTTAACTGCCTGTTATGCAATAACTATTGCTGTCTGTAACTGAAATTAATTTTTATTAGAATCTTTTCCTATGCCTAGTCTGGGACCTGTCCATATAATGAATATTTCTTTTTCTTTCTTTCTTTCTTTCTTTCTTTATTTATTTGACACACAGAGAGATCACAAGCAGGCAGAGCGGCAGGCAGACAGAGAGAGGAGGAAGCAGGCTCCCTGCTGAGCAGAGAGCCCAACACGGGCCTTGATCCCAGGACCCTGAGATCATGACGTGAGCCAAAGGCAGAGGCTTTAACCCACTGAGCCACCCAGGCGCCCTGAATATTTCTGATTTTATTGAGTAGTTCATATGGTAGATGCTGTATGTTCTTTAGACACACACAGGATGGGACTCAGATTTTTTTTTTTTTAAGATTTTATTTATTTATTTGGGACGCCTGGGTGGCTCAGTTGGTTAAGCCACTGCCTTCAGCTCAGGTCATGATCCCGGAGACCCGGGATCGAGTCCCACATTGGGCTGCCTGCTTGGCGGGAAGCCTGCTTCTCCCTCTCTCACTCCCCCTGCTTGTGTTCCCTCTCTAGCTGTGTTTCTCTCTGTCAAATAAATAAATAAATAAATAAAAATAAAAAAAAAAAGATTTTATTTATTTATTTGACAGAGAGAGAGAGATCACAGGTAGGCAGAGAGGCAGGCAGAGAGAGAAGGGGAAGAGGGTTCCCCACTGAGCAGAGAGCCGGACATGGGGCTTGATCCCAGGACCCTGAGATAATGACCTGAACCGAAGGCAGAGAGACTTAACCCACTGAGCCATCCAGGTGCCCCATGGGACTCAGATTTTGAAACCCAAATATAATGTTTGGTCAAGTAAGGGTTTTGTAGTGTTTTGGGTGGGGAGGGGGTTGGGTAAGAATCATCTAGAACTCTTTGAGAATATGTATTAGGTGGCCCCTCCTAGAATATGTGGTTGGGGTAAGAATTGGAGTGTATATGATCATCACACCTTCCTCCAACTATAGAGAATAGTCAGGATTATTCATTCACAAGTTAAGATAAAGTGATTGTAACACAGTTTCTAGGCCTTTTCTCTGCTGCTTGGGAACACTTATTAGAATACAAGAAAGTGTGCACCTGGGTGGCTCAGTCTGCCTTTGGCTTGGTCATGATCCCAGGGGCCTGGGATCAAGCCCCACATCGTGCTCCCTGCTCAGCAGGAAGCCTGCTTCTCCCTCTCTCACTCCTGCTTGAGTTTCCTCTCTAGCTGTGTTTCTCTCTGTCAAATAAATAAAATCTTAAAAAAAAAAAATACAAGAAAGGAATCCTGATAGACCTTAAAAACACTTGTCCTTAGGGGTGCCTGGGTGGCTCAGTCCACATTAAGCATCTACCCTCAACTCAGGTCAGGATCTCAGAGTCCTGGGATTGAGCCTAGAGTCTGACTCCTGCTCAGTGGGGAGTCTGCTTCTCTCTCCCCTTCCCCCTGACTTGTAGTTCACTCTCTCAAAGAAATCAATAAAATCTTAAAAACAAAAAAAACAAAAAACACTTGTCGTTAAGTAGTTATTTGGTAGATTGGGAACGTTTCAGTTTTGAAAAAAACACCACTGTATTCAGGTGAATTTGCTCTAATCTTCAGTGCCTTAGTGGTTAATAAATTATTTTTGATCTTCCATAAGGAATCTCTTTAGCAGTTGAAATTGCTGCTCTTCCAGTATTCTGAGAATGGGGTGCCTGGCTAGCTCAGTCGGTAGAACGGGTGACTCTTGGTCTCTGGGTCATGAGTTTGACCCCCACATTGGGTGTAGAGATTACTAAAAAAAAAAAAAAAATACACTGAAAAAAGGTATTCTAAGAGTACTTACTTGTCTTCAGTACTTTTTGCCATATATAAGATGACAAGACGGGTATTCATTTGTCTTTTTTCCCCTCTCCTTTATGTTGTTTCATATATGAATGTATGGACCTAGGGGGTTTTATATACATATACAGTAGTTTGTTACTTTTAAGTCTTGTTTGAAAAGAAGTAACTTCCTACTTGAAGAATGAGACTTAAGGCCAATTTTGGAAAAGAAGGGAAGTGCCTAGAGGAAGTAAATTTGAAAACTAATGTCTAATCTTAGTAACTTGAGATTTTGAAAGTTTCCTTTCAAAAAGTTAAATTAACTCTTGCTTATACCAGTGCATTTTTAAAAAAAAGTTTATTTTTAGTATTCTCTACATCGAGCACAAGGCTCAAGCTCAAAAATTGCATGTTCTTCTGACTGAGCCTGCCAGGTGTCCCTATACCAATGCACTTTTTATCCATTACCTTAGGAAGGCTAGGTTTCTTATCCTTGATTCAGTTGGCAGACACTTACACTCAGTGCTGATCTTGTCAGGCATAAGGAATATAGAAATAAAGATACTGGAAGTTACAGCTAATAGTATCCAACAGTTAAAATATTAGCTGTTACATGCTAAGTATTGTTTATTCTAAGCCCTTTCCTCTGTTAACTCATTTAATAATTACCACTATCTGTGATGGAACCATTATTTTTCCCATTGGTACAGATGAGGAAGTAGAGGTACAGGGGTTAAATAACTTGCCCAAAGATTCACAGCTGCTATGAATACTAGTACCTGGTTTCAGAGCCTGTTCTCTACCATGGCAAAGAGAGTATCAAGTGATGTATGCTTACATAATCATTTGGGAAGCAGCACCTAGTGGCCCAAGTGCTGTAGGAGTCAGGGATAAAGAAGAGTTAAGTAGTCAGGGAGGCTTCTCTGCAGGAGATTGTAACTCTTGGCCCAAAAGGAGATAAAGAGAAGTGTTATAAGTAGTGGGATCAGTTGTTGGCAGTGTTGTGTACTGTACTTGAACAGATAACCTTGTGGGGTTTTGGGGTTTTTTTTTTTTTTTTATATTTTATCCATTTATTTTGACAGATCACAAATAGGCAGAGAGGCAGGCAGAGAGAGAGGAGGAAGCAGGCTCCCTGCTGAGCAGAGAGCCCGACACGGGCCTCGATTCCAGGACCCTGAGATCATGACCTGAGCTGAAGGCAGAGGCTTTAACCCATTGAGCCACCCAGGCGTCCTTGTGGATTTTTTTAAAGATTTTATTTATTTGGGGTGCCTGGATGGCTCTGTCACTTAAGTGTCTGGTTTCGGCTCTGGTCGTGATCTCAGGGTCCTGGCATTGAGTCCCACATCGGGCTTCCTGCTTGATGGGGGGCCTGCTTCTCTCTCACCCTCCTGCTTGTGCATGTGTGCTCTCTCTCATAAATAATTTTTTAAAGATTTTTATTTATTAATATGAAAGTGAGAGACAGTGAGAAAGGAAACACAAGCAAAGGGAGTGGGAGATGGAGAAGCAGACTTCCCACTGAGCAGGGAGCCTGAGTCTGGGCTTAGTACCAGGACCTTGGGATCATGACCTGAGCTGAAGGCAGACGCTTAGTGACTGAGCCACCCAGGCACCCCAATAAATAAAAATTTTTAAAAAGGAATTTATTTATTTGAGACAGAGACAGGAGCGTGGGGGGAGGGGTGGGAGGAGCAGAGGGAGAGAGTTTCAAGCAGACTCCTCTCTGAGTGTGGAGCTGTAGGGGCTAGATCCCACAACCTTGAGATCATGACCTAAGCTGAAATCAAGAGGCCTACACTTAACCATCTGAGCCATCCAGGTGCCCTTCTCCTGTTTTTAGATAGTACCACCATCTTTTAGCTCAAACTTTGTTTCCTTTCTCCTGCTTCATTCACTGTCAACTGATGATCTTGCTTTTTATTTAATTGAAAAAAATGGAAGCAGTTAGAAGGGTCTGGGACTATATCTACGCACTTGCCTATGTTTGGCTCTTGTGGTCTGCTTCCTCCTCTGTTACAGTGGAACAGTCTTTTAGGAGTCCATAGTTCATATCTAGGGTCATCCCCTCCACTCATGTGCTAGATGTGTTCCCCTTAATCTCAAAACATTGCTGTAGCAAATCTTCCCTCTCCTGCCCCAATTTGGCATACAGTCCACTGGCCAGACCTCAATGACCTCACCTAACTGCCGCAGAGGTCAGGAAATGTAGTTTTTCTTACTGGCAGCCACGTGACCAAAAAGGAGAATGATAAATAATGAGGCAGACAACAAGCAGTCTCTGCCACACATTCCAGACCATTTTTTTCTTAATTAAAAAAAACTTTGGTGGTAACAAGGTTTATGAGGTATAATTTACATACTATACAATTCAGCCGTTTCAAGTGTATAATTCAGTGGGTTTTAGTATACTCAGAGTTGTGTAATCAATTTTAGAACATTTTCATCACCTCAGAAAGAAACTTTTAGTTGTCATTCCTCGGTCTCTCCATTACCACCTGCAGCCTTAGGCAGCCATTAATCTTCCTGTCTCTACAAATTTGTCTGCGCTGCACATTTTATATAATACAACCACATAATACCGGTCTTTTGTGACTGGCTTCTTTTACTTAGCATGAAGTTGCCAAGGTTCATCCATGTTATTGTAGCATGTATTTCCTGACTTTCTGAGAGAGCATTTTATACCACCTCTTGCAACCCTCATCTCCTCAGTCCACCACGGTCTACTACTCCTGCCTCAGTGGCCAGCTGAACAGGTTTCCCCTGTGTTGCTGGAGGCCTTTGGTTCCTTTGTCTCCGTCCTTTTCACTAGCCATATAATATCCCATCCTTTGAAATGCCTTCTTCCTTTCTTTTGGTGCTGGATGTTATCATAGCTTTCTGACTGTTCTTTTCAGGTATCTCTGGCTTCTTTATGCCTACCTTTTTCATGTAGTCTCTGTGGATAGATCACTGCTTCTCCTCATTCCATACACTTGAGGGCTATGCAGTTTTTACCTGTAATAACAACTTACATGGGCTCTAATCTTTTTCAGCTGGTTGGGGGGTGAGGGATATGTGTTGGGGGTAGGGAAGAAGCCTGTAGGTTTACCCCTTCTAACTCACCCTTTCATTAGGCTTCTCGTGGGCACTCTTATACCCTCACCATGGTCTTCTCATCCCTATCCAGTTCACTTCCTAGCCATCTGTCCTGCTGCTGCCAAGGCTGTCTTTGTAAATTACAATCTGATTGTGCTCTTTGATTGGCTTTTCTTACAATAGAATACAGGTTGCTATGCATGACATACCAGATCTTCTGGTCCAACCATCACTCATATTTCTAGCTTCGTTTTCTAAGAGTCTCCTCTGAATTTTTTTTTTTTAAAGATTTTATTTATTTGACAGAGAGAGATAGCAAGAGAGGGAATACTAGCAGGGGGAGAGTAGGAGAGGGAGAATCAGGCTTCCTGCTAAGCAGGGAGCCCGATTGCATGGGGGGCCTGATCCTGGGAATCATGACCTGAACCCAAGGCAGACCCTCTGTGACTGAGTCACCCAGGCGCCCCTCCTCTCTGAATTCTTATATTAAGGTCATTGAGGTTATTTGTTTTGGTTGTTCCTCGCTTAGGAGGTATTCCTAAGCTGCTATTCCTCTTCTCAACTCCTTTCAGGTTGCATGGTCTCCTTCCTCAAGGTCTAGGTCAGTTGTTATCTTCTCCGAAGCCCTCTGGCAGAATTGCTCACTTTTCTCTTTATTCATACCAGAGAGGAAGAACTTCTGTTAATAGCACTTAATTGCATTGTATGTTTTCTCTAAGATTGTTTTCAGGATAAGGCTGCTCTTTAGCACCTAGAACAGAGAATGGCCCATGGAAAACCCACAGTTTGTGTTTGGCCGATCAAGTGTGAGGGAAATAAGAACTGAGACAAGGCCACTGGACCTGGCAAGGAGGTGACTGCCATTGGACTGAAGTAGTGGGTGGAAGAGCGACTTGGAGGAAGCATGAGGGAATGGGTGGGAGTGCCTGCCAGAATTTAAGTGACCTGATTAAATGTTTTCTTGACAATCTATAGATTGAAATTATGAGTATGTTTTCTTTGGCAGATCCTTGTAGCATGCGCCCCCCAAAAACCAAAACAAAAATAACCAAAACACATGGAATAAATTCTGTGTCTGCCAAACAGCCATGGGAGGATTGTTTACAAGAGTGCTCTTCAGTAGACTTCATGACAGTGGACACGTTCAGGATCTGCTCTGTCCAGTACGATAGCCCTGTGTGTCCGTTGAGCATTTGAAATGTAGGCATTGGGACTAAGGAAGTACATTTCAGTTAATTAAAATATTAAGTAGTCACATGTGACTGGTGGCTACTGTGTTAGGCAGTGAAACTGTGACAGTACCATCTTTGGGAGTGAATGCAGCCCAAACATTCTCTTTCTTGTGTTCAAGTGCTTCAGACAATGACTGTCCTCCCCATATATGTTTTCACTATTTTTATATTCCAGTTTGTAACTATTCTAGAAATCTTTGGCTTCTTCCCTGTTTATGTATGATTCAGATACGAGGGAAGTCTTTTCTTCACGGTGTTGAGGAGAGCTTCACATGTGCTTCCTTTGAAAGGTGGATCGAAGTTAAAATTTTGTTTCTGGGGGCGCCTGGGTGGCTCAGTGGGTTAAGCGACTGCTTTCGGCTCAGGTCATGATTGTGGAGACCCGGGATCGAGCCCCACATCAGGCTTCCTGCTCTGCGGGAGGCCTGCTTCTCCCTCTCGCTGTCCCTCTGCTTGTGTTCCCTCTCTAGCTGTGTTTCTCTCTGTCAATAAATAAAATCTTTAAAAAAACAAGCAAACAAGAAATTTTGTTTCTGTATATAGCAGCCACTGGTAGATTACACAGCGGTTTTGTTTGTGTTTTCCGTTCAGCAGACACATAGAGATGGCCTAATGGTGTCTGGCATTGGTAGTGTAAAGATGAGTAATACTACTCCTGCCCTAAATTAGCTTTCAGTCTAGAAAAGAGAGTCTTGATTAATTATGAATGTTAAATAACTCTGAAGGTATTATGAAGTAAGTTGTTTGGGTTGGGAAAAGGAAATGGAATATCAGGAAGAAATGATGTTTGTCATCTTGAAAGGTAAATATTTACTAGATAGACAAGAGGTGGGGAGGGTTCCTAGGCAGAAGGAAGATGCATGTAGGACCAAACATACCTTTAATTTTATAAAATTGCATTGTGATGCTAAGGTGATAATGGAATACCAGAGAAGAAGAACTTCTTATAACAGAAGCACTTAATTGCATTGTATGTTTTCTCTAAGATTGTCTTCAGGATAAGGCTGCCTTTTAGCACCTAGAACAGAGAATGGCCCATGGAAAACCCACAGTTTATGTTAGTAAGTGTAAGTCGACCCTTTACCTGGAGACTTGGAGGTGACTTTTAATTTCAGAGAACTTTGTTGAAAAACATTGATTCTGCTGTGCAGTCCTTAAAACCCAGGTGTCTTTGTGATCCAGGTTTAAATTAAATTTCTAATCTTTAATCCTTGAGCTGATTTTTCTATCCAACCATCTTTCTTTTCTAATTCTAGGTGAAGTTCTTGTTTGTTATACTAACTTCATTGCTTAGTAAAGTCAATTTTGTTGGCAGTTATATAGGGTTTTTTTTTTTCATATTTTATTAATTTATTAAAGATTTTATTTATTTGACAGAGAGAGACACAACAGCGAGAGAGGGAACACAAGCAGGGAGAGTGAGAGAGGGAGAAGCAGGCTTCCCGCTGAGCCAGGGGCCTGATGTGGGGCTCCATCCCAGGACCCTGGATCATGACCTGAGTCGAAGGCACACGCTTAACAACTGAGCCACCCAGGCACTCCTCGGATTTTATTTTTAAGTAATCTCTACACCCAGCATGGGGCTCAAACCCATAACCCTGAGATGAAGAATCACATGGTCCACTGACTTGAGCAAGCCAGGCACCCTAGCAGTTACATAGTTATTAATGATGGGTGTATAAGCATAGGAGCAGATACTCTGTATTTTCTGTCATTGAAATGGCTTATGAGTCCTGCAGGTTCCTAACTTTGAGTAGCTTTCTGTTCATCTTTGTTTCAGTAATTAAGGTATGCTTTTTAAATCCCAAATCACAACAGTATTTGCAACAACTTGGTACCTACACTTGTCACTCTGGGCTCTTTGAAGATGGAAGTTTTGCTTTGATTCCCTGTTTTCCACTTTGATTGTCCTTTCGTGTTAGTAACAATGATTCCTTTTGACCTTTTTTTTTTTTTCCACCTGGGGCAACTGGGTGGCTCAGTCGGTTAAGTGTCTGCCTTCGGCTTAGGTCACGATCCAGGGTCCAGGGATCGAGCTTCGAATTGGGCTCCCTGCTTAGCAGGGAGTCTGCTTCTTCTGCCTCTCCTCCCTGCCCCGCTTGTTGCATGTGCTTGCTTGCTCTCACATAAACAGACTCTTTTTATTTTTTTATAAACAGACTTTTTTTCCTGCTTTTTCCCCCCATCATTCTTTTATTTATTTTTATTTTTTCAGTGTTCCAAGACTCATTGTTATATGCCCCACACCCAGTGCTCCATGCAATATGTGCCCTCAGTACCCACTACCAGGGCTCCCATCCCCTCACCCCCTTCCCTCCAAGACCCTCAGTTTGTTTCCAAGTCCAGAGTATCTCATGTTTTGTTTCCATCCCCGAATTACCCTACTTCCCATTTCCTTTCCTTTTCCTACTATCCTCTGTATTACCCCTTATGCACTGCAAGTAATTGAAACCATGTGATACTTGACTTCTCTACTTGGCTTATTTCACTCAGCATAATCTCTTCCAGTCCAGTCCATGTTGCTACAAAAGTTGGATATTCATCCTTTCTGGTGGAGGTGTAGTATTCCATTGTCTATAGGTCCCACATCTTCTTTATCCATTGATCTGTGAAGGGCACCTTGGCTCTTTCCACAGTTTGGCAATTTTGGCCATTGCTGCAATGAACATTGGGATACATATGGCCCATCTTTTCACTACATCTGTATCTTTGGGGTAAATACCCAGTAGTGCAATTGCAGGGTCATAGGGTATCTCTATTTTTAATTTTTTAAGGGATCTCCACACTGTTTACCAAAGCGGCTGCACCAACTTGGATTCCCTCCAACACTTGTTGTTTCCTGTCTTGTTAGTTTTGGCCATTCTGACTGGTGTAAGGTGGTATCTCAGTGTGGTTTTGATTTGAATTTCCCTGATAGCTAGTGATGTTGAACATTTTTTCATGTGTTTCTTAGCCATTTGTATATCTTCTATGGAGAAGTGGCTCTTCATGTCTCCTGCCGATTTTTTGATGTGTTCACCTTCTTTTTGGATGTCATGATCTCAGGGTCCTGGGATCGAGCCCCATATCAGGCTCCGTGCTCAGCAGGGAGTCTGCTTCTCCCTCTCCCTTTGCCCAACCCGGCTTCCCTGTTCCTCCACTCATGCTCTCTCCCTCTCTCTCAAATAAATAAGATCTTTAAAAAAATTAAAATAAGGGGCGACTGCCTTCGACTCAGGTCATGATCCCAGAGACCGGGGATCGAGTCCCACATCGAGCTCCTTGCTCGGCGGGAAGCCTGCTTCTCCCTCTCTCACTCCCCCTGCTTGTGTTCCCTCTCTGGCTGTGTTTCTCTCTGTCAAGTAAATAAAATCTTTAAAAAAAAAATTAAAATAAATTGAATAATAGGGACATCTGGGTGGTTCATTCAGTTAAGCATCTGCCTTTGGCTCAGGTCCCGAAGTCATGCATCGGGCTCCTAGCTCAGTGAGAGCCTACTTCTCCCTCTGCCTGCAGCTCCCCCGCCCGCTTGTGCTCACGCTCTGTCTCTCTGATAAATAATCTTTTTAAAAAATAGTAAGTAAATAAAAATAAAACTGAATAATATTCGATCGTATGTATATATCACATTTTGATTATCCATTCATTGTTTGAAGGATACATGAATTGCTTCCATGTTTTAGCTACTATAAATAATGGTACTATGAACATGAGTCTACTTATCTCTTCAAGACCCTGTTTTCAGTTCTTTGGGGTATATACCCAGAACTGAAATTGCTGGGTAATATGGTAATTCAGTTTCTGATTTTTTTGAGGAACTGCTATACTGTTTTCCACTATACTGTGTTCCATAGCAGCCATACTATTTTACATTCTTGCCAGTGCTTGTTATTTTCAGTGTTTTTTTTTGTTGTTGTTGTTGTTTTGGGGGTTTTTTTGTTGTTGTTGTTGTTTTTGTTTTTTTTATAGTGGTCATCCTGAAGGGTTTGAGGTGTTATCTCATAGTTTAGATTGACAGTTCCCTAATAAGTAGTGATGTTGATTATTTTTTCATATGTTTATTGGCCATTTGTATATCTTTTGAGAGATTTCAGATCCTTTGCCCACTTTTTTTTTTTTTAAGATTTTATTTATTTATTTGACAGATAGAGAGATCACAAGTAGGCAGAGAGGGAGAAGGAAGCAGGCTTTCTACTGAGCAGAGAACGGGATGCGGGCCTTGATCCCAGGACTCTGAGATCATGACCTGAGTGGAAGGCAGAGGCTTTAACCCACTGAGCCACCCAGGCGCCCCCTTTGCCCACTTTTGAATTGGGCGTTTGCGTTTTTTTATTGAGTTTTAGGAGTTCTCTGTATATTTTAGATATTAATCCTTTATCAGATACACGATTTACAAATATTTCTCCCATTCTGTGTGTTGCCTTTTTTTTATTCTCTTGATCGTGTCCTTTAAAGCACAAAAGTTAATAATTTGGTGAAGTCAAATTTACCTTTTCTTTATTGACTTTGCTTGTGGGGGTCATAATCCAAGAAATCATTGCTAAATCCAGTGACAGATTTTCCCTAAATATTTTAAGCTTTTTATTAGTTTTCCTCTTAGTTTAGGTCTTTTATCCATTTTGAGTTAACTTTGTTTATGGTACATGTTAAATTCTTACACATGTGACTGTCCAGTTTTCCCTAACACTGTTTCTTGAAAAGACTGTCCTTTCTCATAAAATATCTTGGTACCATGTCAAAAATCAATTGACCGTATTTGTGAGGGTTTATATCTGGTCTGTTTTTATACACTGGCATTTTGATAGGGGTTGTATTAGTCTGTTGATCATTTAAAAAAAATTTTTTTTTAATTTTTAAGTAATCTCTAGACCCGATGTGGGGCTTGTACTTAAAACCCTGAGATCTGGGTGCCTAGGTGGCTCCGAGGGTTGGGCCTCTGCCTTCGGCTCAGGTCATGATCTTGGGGTCCTGGGATCGAGGCCTGCTTCGGGCTTCTGCTCAGCAGGGAGCCTTCTTCCCCCTCTTTCTCTGCCTGCCTCTCTGCCTATTTGTGATCTCTCTTTCTGTCAAATAAATAAATAAATAAATAAAATCTTTAAAAGAACAAAAAAGCCTTGAGATCAAGAGTCTCGCATTCCACTGTCTGAGCCCACCAGGTACGCTTCCGTAGATCATTTTATATAATATTGTTATCTTAACAATTTCAAGTCCTTCAATCCATGAACATGGGATATATTTTCATTTATGTCTTTAATTTTTTTCACCAATGTTTTATAGTTTCCAATATACAGGTCTTTGGCCTTCAGAGCTGTTTTGGTATACCAGATCATCTATGTGGTGACATTTCCTTATGATGTCACAAATGGAGTGGTGCTGAACTCTCAATATAAACTACCTTACTCCTAATCCTGAAAATTTTTAAAACAGTGAAATGAGAACCCATTTGCAGAAGGAAAAGTTGCTTTCCTAGATGGGACAAAAGCAGACTGCCAGAATCTATTCTGGCCTTTCTAAAAGTACTCCTTTCTTCCCAAATTAATTTTTTTTTTTTTAAAGATTTTATTTATTTGACAGAGAGAAACACAGGCAGAGAGGGAACACAAGCAGGGGGAGTGAGAGAGGGAGAAGCAGGCTTCCCGCCGAGCAGGCAGCCCCATGTGGGGCTCGATCCCGGATCTCCAGGATCATGACCTGAGCTGAAGGCAGTCGCTTAACCAACTGAGCCACCCAGGCGCCCCCCAAATTAATTTTTATAATACAGATTCCAATTTCTTGTGATTCTTTCAGGTAGGTGTGAGGAAGACCACTGGACTGTGGTAATATATAAAGTATGACAGGCCAGACTCTTTCATCTGCATTTGCATTTTATAAGAATCTATAAAATTGAAATAAACACTCTTAGATGATTGCTACATGAGAGAGAAACCTTCCTTAACTATTCCTTGGCCACTCTAAATAACTTACATAGCCTGTGCTTGGAGGGAAAAACGGCACGGGAGGTATATAAAAAAGAGAAAGACTAAACTCTTTTTTTTTTTTTTTATTGTTACTAAAAAATTTTTTTTTCCAGTGTTTCAAGATTCATTCCCCATTCCCCACACCCAGTGCTCCACGGAAAGACTAAACTCTTAAAAATCTTAAGATATCAGAGGGAAGGAGTAAAGAAAACCATGATACAGAGCACTAGGAAAGAAGTGTTAAGTTAAAAGAACTGATAGCACAGGAGTTATTTTTTTTTTTGGGTAAACAATAAATTTTGTGCACAATTCAATGAATTTTACAAAGAGTAGATCCATGTAGCCACCACTAAGATGAAGAAGCAACACAATAAGCATCCCCAAATCTTCCCTGATGGCTTAATCCTCTCTTAAGACACTCTTGGACTTGTCTGATTTCTTTCACTATTGATTAGTTTTGTCTGGATTTGAGTTTCTTTGCTGGATTTTGTTTGGGCCTGGTGTATTTTGTTTAACAGTCTTTCAGAGATTTATCCAGGTTGCTTGAAGGAGCAGTTCATTTACTTTTCATTGCTGTGTAATATTCTGTTCTTTGGTACAACACTGTGTATCCACTCAGCTGTTGACTGATGATTGTTATTAGGAAATCTTGCACATGTGTTTGGTATATTTATTTACTAAACATTTCTGTGGGTTTATACCAAAGATTCTGCTTTTTATTCTGTTTATACCAAATGTTCTGCTTTAGTACACACTACTAAACAGTTTTTGCAAAGTAGTGGTACACTCCCACCAGCAATAAATGTGAGTTCCAGTTAATTCACATCCATCAGCACTTTTTTTTTTTTTTTTTAAGAGGGAGAAGGTGCATGTTGGGGAAGGGGCAGAGGAGAGGGAGAATCTTCAGTGGGCTCCATGCAACCTGGGGCTCTATCTCATGACCCTGAAATCATGAACTCAGCTGGAATCAAGAGTTGGACACTTAACCAACTGAGCTACCCAGGTGCCCCGCAAAGCACTTTTTACATTTTAGTCATGGTGCTGGATGTGTAGTGATACCTCATTGTGGCTTTAAGATTTTAATTATTTTAGAGAGCATGTGTGCATGGGAGGTGGCAGGGGGAAGGAGAGGGACAAGCAGACTCCATACTGAGCATAGAGCCTGACATGGGGTTTGATATCATAAGCCTTGAGACCATGACCTGAGCTGAAATCAAGAGATGCTTAACTGACTGGACCACCCAGATGCCTGTCATTGTGGCTTTAATTTGATATGCTGACTAACGTTGAACACTTTTTGCTGCTTATTGGCCATTTAGAAAGCTGCTTTTGTGAAATTACTTTGGACTAAGAAGTTCAATGGGGAAATAAGATGCCTTAGAAACATACTAAGATGTAGATTGAAATTTTATAATAGAAGCCAAGAGAGTGGCAGAGTAGCTCAGATGATCACTAAGAAGCAGATAAAAAGATTTCAGAGAAATTTTAAGAGTCACTAAAAATTAGCTTTGGGTACCCGATAGTGGGCATTTCATTTTACCTGTACAGTAAAAATACACATACAGTAAAATCAGAGATTCTCAAAGTTGAGCATGAATCAGAATCACCTGGAGGGCTTGTTTTATTTTATTTTGTTTTATTTTATTTTATTTTATTTTGAGCACGAGCAGTGGGGAGGGGCAGAGGGAGACAGAGAAGCAGACTCCCCACTGAGTAGGGAGCTTAATATGGGACTCATTTCCACGACCCTGGGATCATGACCTAAGCTGAATGAAGAAGGCGGACACTTAACTGGTTGAGCTATCCAAGCACCCCTGGAAGGCTTGTTTAAACCCAGATTAATGGACCCACTCCCAGGAGTTCTGATTCAGTAGGTGTGTAGTGGGAGCTGAGAATTTGCATTTCTGTGAAGTTGTCAGGTTATCAACATCAGTTGTCACTTATCAACATCATTGATAGCACTAGTCTGGGTACCACTTTGAGAACCACTGGAGACTCTGGATTCTTTTTTGTTGTTGTTGTTTTTTTAGATTTTATTTATTTGACAGAAACCCAGCGAGAGAGGGAACACAAGCAAGGGGAGTGAGAGAGGGAGAAGCAGGCCTCCCACCAAGCAGGCATCCCTATGTGGGGCTCGATCCCGGGTCTCCAGGATCATGACCTGAGCCCAAGGCAGTCACTTAACCAACTGAGCCACCCAGGCGCCCCTGGATTCTTTTTTTTTAAGACTTTATTTATTTATTTGACAGAGATCACAAATAGGCAGAGAGGCAGACAGAGAGCGGGGAGGGGGGGAGCAGGCTCTCCACTGAGCAGAGAGCCCAATGTGGGACTCGATCCCAGGACCCTTAGGGATCATGACCTGAGCCAAAAGGCAGAGGCTTAACCCTCTGAGCCACCCAGGTGCCCAAGAGACTCAGGATTCTTAAGGAAATAGCTAGTTGCAATGTTGTGGCTAGATATTTGTCTTATTAAGATTATTTTGTTAATTGAAAACTAATAGTTGGGGGCGCCTGGGTGGCTCAGTCGGTTAAGCGATTGCCTTCGGCTCAGGTCATGATCCCGGAGACTCGGGATCGAGCCCCACATTGGGCTTCCTGCTCGGCTGGAAGCCTGCTTCTCCCTCTCTCGCTCCCCCTGCTTGTGTTCCCTCTCTGTCTGTGTTTCTCTCTGTCAAATAAATAAAATCTTTAAAAAAAAAAAGAAAAAAAGAAAGAAAACTAATAGTTGAAGGATTAAAAATATAGGACATTAGGTTAGCCAGTACCTTACAGTATTTGCTTTTTGTCCAGTGAGCAGTTCTTTTTAATTTCCAGTTCAATTAACCTAGGAAGACTAGAATGGTGTGTACTAAACTCTAGCCTAAATGGACAATCCAGAAAACCTTCAGGAAGGCTTTAAATATTTAGATAAATATGAGTCTACATTATGGTCACAGAAACATGAAAAAATTGCCAAAGACTGCTGTATGAAGTAGAACTGAATGTTACTGCGTGGTTGTGGTTTACCTGTCCGAGTGCAGGAAGCAGCTACTCTTTAATTGCTGAAAGTGATGGACAGACCACTCCCACACTGCAGCTAGATGAACTAGGCAAGTAGGAGTGCAAATAGGCTGTAGTTAGACTACAGGAAATCATTAGATTTGTGAAAGAGGTGTAAAAGGGTTGGCCACCACTTAGCCATCTTACTGTAAGAGAATTTCCTGCAGTGCAGAAAGCCACAACCCTTCCTTCACATCATTTGTTCCCCAGTGAGAGTAAATACACTAGAACCAAGAGTTGCTAACTTCATAGCAACTCAAATGTACTTTTGACATTTGGCAACTCTCTCTTCCTCTTTTTATGCAAATGACATTCTAAAAAGAATGTGTGCCAAAAAATCACAAAACAACCTGGGAAACGTCAAAAAAATGAAACAGTTTTAAAATCCGAAGACTTTTTAATCTTGGGGTACTTGGTTGGCTCAGTCAGTTACATGTCTGCTTTCAGCTCAGGTCACAATCTCAGGATCCTGGCATGGAGTCCCTTCTTCGTGCTCTCCTTCTCACTCTCTCAAATAAATACATGAAATCTTTAAAAAAAAATTTTTCTTTAAAAAAAAAAAAAAAAACGTAGGGCGCCTGGGTGGCTCAGTTGGTTAAGCGACTGCTTTTGGCTCAGGTCATGATCCTGGAGACCTCGGATCCAGCCCCACATTGGGATTCCTGCTCGGCGGGAATCCTGCTTCTCCCTCTCTCAGTCCCTCTGCTTGTGTTCCCTCTCTAGCTCTGTTTCTCTCTGTGAAATAAATAAATAAAATCTTAAAAAAAAAAAAAAAATCTCTGCCTGCAACATGGGGCTTGAACTCAAAACCCTGACATTAAGAAGTCACATGCTCTACTTACTAGCCAGCCAGGCGCCCCAAAACCACAAGACTTGATCAAATAAATCAAAACCTCAAGGAGGAATGATTGAGAGTAATCAGTCACCTTCAGTTACATATTAATTGTTTGACTTTCATAGTGTCCCCAAGGTTTACTTGGGTAGCAAAGGCGAAAATGACACTATTGATTGCTTTTTGACATTTGAGGGAGAGGAAGGAGGACAAGAAAGTGATGTGTTTAGGAATGGGGGCTCTGAAACAGATTGCTTATTAGTTCAGTGCCCAGTTCTGCCCCTTACTAGCTAGCTGTGTGACCTTGGGCAAGTTAGCCTTTCGGTATTTCAGTTTCTGTATCTGGAAATGAGAACACTAGGCTCTATCTCATTGGGCAGTATGAGGATTAAATGTGTTAATAAAATGTTTGTTAACAGCATTATTAAAGTGTTTACTATTTCTGGCGTTTTCCACAAAGTGGTAGAAGACAAGATTTCTCTATCTTTAGCTAAATGCCTATGGGTCTAGGTATAAGTGGGAGAAAAAGGAAGCTGTGGAGGAGAGGGGTGAAAAAAACAAGATGACCTAAGTAAGTAGAAAGGCATCTTGTTGGGGCGCCTGGGTGGCTCAGTTGGTTAAGCGACTGCCTTCAGCTCAGGTCGTGATCCTGGAGACCCGGGATCGAGCCCCACATCGGGCTTCCTGCTTTGGCGGGAGGCCTGCTTCTCCCTCTCTCAGTCCCTCTGCTTGTGTTCCCTCTCTGGCTGTGTTTCTCTCTGTCAAATAAATAAATAAAATCTTTAAAAAAAAAAAAAAAAGAAAAGAAAGGCATCTTGTCTTCATGGATCAGAAGACTTAATACTGTAAAGGTGGCAGTAATCCTCAAATTGATCTATAGATGCAGTGCAGTCTTTATTAAAAATCTCAGCTGCTTTCTTTGCAGAAATCAACAGGCTGGAATTCATTTGGAAATACAGGGGGCCTGGAATACCCAAAACAATCTTGAAACAGCACAGTTGGAGGACTCACCTCCTGATTTCAGAACTTAACTACAAACCAGCAGTAATCAAGATAGTGTGGTACTGGGCACCTGGGTGGCTCAGTGGGTTAAAGCCTCTGCCTTCGGCTCAGGTCCTGATCTCAGGGTCCTGGGATCGAGGGCCATATCCGGCTCTCTGCTCGGCGGGGAGCCTGCTTCCTCCTCTCTCTCCGCCTGACTTTGCCTACTTGTGATTTCTCTCTTAGACAAATAAGTAAATAAAATCTTTTAAAAAAAAAAAAAAAAAGGTGTGCTACTGGTATAAAGATAGACCTACAGATCAATGGAATAAAATTAAGAATCCAGAAATAAGTCCTCACATTTAGGGTCAACAGATGTTCAGTATGGTTACCAACACCATTCAGTGGGGACAGAATAGTGTTCATAATGCTGGGATGACTAGATTTCCACATGACAAAGTAATGAATTTGCACTCCTACCTCATATCATGTATAAAGATTAACCTGAAATAGATAAAAAGCCTAAATATAAGATTTCTCATGACCTTAGATTTGGCAGGGTATGACATAAATCAATAGCAACCAAGGAGAATATTAGATAAAATTGTACTTCATCAAGTGTGCTTCAGCAGACACCATCAGGAAAGTAGAAGCAACCCAGTTCAGAAATGGGCAATGGATTTGAAAAGACATTTTTCCCAAAGAAATATACAAATGGCCAATAACCACATGAGAAGATGTTCAGCATTATTAGTCATTAGAAAAATAAAAATCAAAACCATAGGGGATGCCGTTTCACACCCAAATGGCAGTAATTAAAACCCGTCTTGGCAAGGATGTGAAGTAATTGGAACCTTTGTACATTGCTAATGGGAATGCAAAATAGTGCAGCTACTGTAGGAAACATTTTGGCAGTTCTTTAAAAAGGAAAACATGTAATTGCCTAACAGCAGTACTAGATGTCTGTGTGTGTGTATTATCTGTATCTATAGCTGTATATTTAAAGGAGTTGAAAGTATAGACTTGGGCAGTACTTACTGGATGCCCGTGGTCATTGCAGCATTAGTACAGTAGCCATAAGGTGAAAGTAACACCAAGCATCCACCAGCAGGTAAATGGACAAACAAAATGTGGTATATCCACACCATGGAATATAATTCAGCCATAAAAAGGAATGAAATTTGATACATGCTACAACACAGATGAACTTTTTCTTTTAAGATTTTATTTATTTACTTGAAAGAGTGAGAACATGAGCAGGGAGCCGGAAAGGGGCTCAGTCCTGGGACTCCAGGATCATGACCTGAACTGAAGGCAGACACTTAACTGACTAAGCCATCCAGGTGCCCCAGCATAGATGAATATTAAACATTATGCTGTGTGAAGTTAAGCACAAATGACAAATATTTTATGATTTTATTTATATGCGATACCTAGAATAGGCAAAATTTTTTTTAAAGATTTTAATTATTTATTTGACAGAGAGATCACAGATAGGCAGAGGGGGAGGCGGGGGGGGGGACAGGCTCCCTGCTGAGCAGAGAGGCTGATGTGGGGCTCAATCCCAGGACCCTGAGATCATGACCTGAGCTGAAAGCAGAGGCTTAACCCACTGAGCCACCCAGGTGTCCCTAGAATAGGCAAATTTATAAAGATAGTAGATTAGGGGAGTTTATCAAGGGCTAAGGGGAGAGAAGAATGAGGAGTTACTGCTTAATGGTTTTAAGTTTATCTTTGGGGTAATGAGAAAGCTTTGAAAATAGTGGCAGTGCTTGCACAACATTGTGAATGTGAAAAAACATCTGTTTGTATTCTTTAAGCATTCCCCTACAATACCTTCTACTTCTCACACTTTTGGTCACCAAATATCGGGGGGCGGGTGTTCCCCCACCAAACAGTTCAGCAACACTGACTGGTGTTCTACAATTCAATTCAGTTCTGACACTACCTGGAGTTAGATCTAGAGGTTAAGCACTTAGTCCCACAAGACTGCCCCACAGCCTCCCACTTCAGACCTCAATAACAAATACAGATTATTACCTGTGCTTCTTACCGACTGAATATAAATCCCAGGATCCCACAATCTCCTCCTGGAGTTCAGTTTATTTTCAAGAGCAGCTCACAGAACTGAGGATTACCAGTTTATTATAAAAGGATACAACCCCAAACCAGCCAGATACATAGGATAAGGTATGTGGGAAGGGATATAGAGCTAGCTTGCCCAGCCACCCAGATGTTCCATTTTCTCAGTACCTGCACTTGTCCACCACCCAGGAAGGTCTTTGCAGCCTGCCTTTTTAGTTATTTGGAGGCTTTAAGTAGGCATGATTGATTAAATCATTGGCCTTTGGTGATTACTTCAACCTCCAGTCCCTCTTCCCTAGGTAGGGAGGGGCTGAAAGTTGCAATCACAAAGTGGTTGGTTCCCCTGGCAACCAGCCCCCATCTTAAAGGGATTTTCCAAAGTCCCCTCCTTTACATAAATTCAGGTGTGGTTGAAAGGGAATTTGTTATGAATAACAAGACACTCCTTTCACTTTGATCGATCATGCCAGAGCTATTTCCGGAACTGGAGCTATTTGAGGACAAAAAGTCAAACATAAAAAGTTCTTCCATTGTTCATATAATTTAGGAAATTGCAATGGTTTTAGGAGCCGGGTGCCAGGAACAGGGACTAAGACCAAACATATATATAAATCACAGTATCACAGTTGTATACTTAAAAATAATCAAAATGGCGGGGTGCCTGGGTGGCTCAGTTGGTTGGGCAACTGCCTTTGGCTCAGGTCATGATCCTGGAGTCCAGGGATCGAGCCCCACATCCGGCTCCCTGCTTGGTGGGAAGCCTGCTTCTCCCTCTCTCACTCCCCCTGCTTGTGTTCCCTCTCTAGCGATGTTTCTCTCTGTCAAATAAATAAAATATTTAAAAAAAATAATAATCAAAATGGCAAGTTTCGGTATATATTATCACCACTTCTAAAAATAATGTAATATACTAAAACCCTTGACTGTATACTATTTTCTCCACTTTATTGAGATAAAACTGACATAAGACATTGTGTAAGTTAAAGGTGTACAAAGTGTTGATTTGATATATTAGCTAACACCTTCATCATATCACATAATTACCTTGTCTTTTTTGTGGTGAGATCATTTAAGATTTACTCCTTGGCAACTTTGAAGTATATAATACAGTATTAACTGTAATCACTATGCTGTACATTAGATCCCCAGAATTGTATACTTTAAATGTGTAAATTGTGTGGTTTGTGAATTGTATTTCAGTAAAGCTATTTTTTTTTTTAAGATTTTATTTATTTGACAGAGATCACAAGCAGGCAGAGAGAGCGAAGGAAACAGGCTCCTATCTGGTTGACTGGCAGAAATATAGGCTAATAGAGTTTATGTATGATTGACTTGTAGGCCTCTTTGGCAATGAGTAAATCCATTGTTATCTGTCCCAGTCGCACAAGTTATATTTCAGTGACGTCTCTAGAAACCGATGGGCAACTGTACCTTATGCCAGAATGGTTTTCTCAGTTTGAAAATTAATGTGTTTTAATATACTAGCCTTACTTAGACTCAATAAATTCTAGTCACTAAGCTTATTTCCCAGTTGGTAAAATAGAAATGAATGGTAATTATACCTGCCTTCCAAAGGAAGTTCAGGGTCAAATAAATTCCTGTTAAATGTATAGAAAGGGCATGTGATACACTAGTGTGTATGTGTCATGGCCACTCATGAAGGTCCACACAGTTTGTTAGGATCTGTTGTAGCAGTTTTTGGAACTTCTGACATCATTTGTATTAAAGAGACCATCAGGAGAATGGTTAGTATCATGTGGTTTTGTTTAGTTTTTTTTCTTGAAGAAGCTGTATGTCAGGTAATAGGCAGAAATGGAGTTGAGAGCCACAACCGGCCTGTGATTAGCAGTAGGCATCACTATCTATCAGACATGGCAGTGAAGTGTATCTTGTGGTTACTATGGTTGTCTCTCTGATGGGGCCAGTGAGGAATATGCTTTGGGAAGCGCCTCATCAGCAGTGCCAGCAGAAAATGAGGCATTACTCCCAAGTACTTTTTTTTTTTTTTTTAATATTTTGTTCATTTATTTGAGAGAGCACAAGCGACAGAGTAGCAGAGAGAGAGGGAAAAGCAGATTCCTCACTGAGCAAGGAGTCGGGTATGGGGCTTGATCCCCGGACTGTGACCTGAGCTAGGCAGCCATTTAAGCAACTGAGCCACCCAGGCACCCCAACTCCCAAGTACTTGGAACCATGTCAACCAGGATTTGCACATCACAAAAAAAAGATGCAACTCTGTCCTCACTGTTGTTCAAGGGAGAATGTTTATGTACAGATAGTACTTATTTCCTCTTGTGAAAGGAAGACATGGGTGTCATCTTGCCATTCATTCCCAGCACTGTTCATCTCAGCGGCAGGGCCAGTCCCATCCTCTTGAATTCCAAGTAAGAGTCAGTCTTTGATAAGTTTCAAGTCTTTGGACCAGTAAAACAAAGTTTCCTTCTCTTTTACTAGAAACTGTTAAGTAGCAATTAACAGGGTTTTTGTTGTTGTTGTTGTTGTTTTTTATTCTTTAACCGCAAGGTGATTGAATGCTAGCCATAGATAGCCACCCATGTGTCATTGTTAAGTTTACTCTATTGCTGTAACTTAAAGCTCTGTGTCCAGGCATTCTGAACACATTAGAAGGTCTTATTGACTTTGTGTATGTGATTATCAGTGACTTTGTGAGTATGACTACCAGGAAAATGGAGGGGCTTAAATTTTGCCTATAGTAGCTGCCTGTTGTTAAGCAAGGTACCAGAGGTAAGGCAGGCTCTATATCCAAGTCATGGTCACATTCTTCTCATTATTGTGGTTGGTTTTGATTTGCAGTATCTTTTGATAGTGATAACTGCCTGTGCTTCCCTTCCAGGGAATTTTTTTGGCCTTGTAAATCAAAGGGCAGGATGAGGCCTGATATAATTGGTACAGTATCCCACTATAAAGAGTAACCACCAACAGGAGTCATCTTTTCTGAGGTGTTACCTAGTTTTCTGGCAGCATTTTACACAGCTGTTTTCAGGTGTGAAGGATACAGTGATGGTAGAAAATATATACTTAAAATTGGAGGCTTTTGGAAGTCAGCTAGCAAACATGATAAATGGCATTTCAGACCTAGAGGGGAAGCTGGAATGTTGAGACTTTAAAATCATTCCTAGTAAGTCAGGTTCAGGTTGACCTATTTTAATTAGTCTGTTTTTCAAAGGAATATCATTGAAATTCTCTACTGAGTATAGCATATACACAGGTACAAATAGTCTTTTTCATTATTTTTGTGCTTGGCCTGTGCTTGTTTAATTAGAATTTCAGTTGTCCGATTCTTCGCTGTTCTACCTTTTCTTTTTTTTTTCTTCTTGTTTTCCTTCAGTCTCCTGAATCCTGTAAAAACAGCCCTTGCTTCAAGAAAAGAGTAATCAGAATGCCAAGGAGTCAAATTTCTTACCAGTATTGTTAGGAAACATGCCCCTTGTTTGGACTTTTCTTCTTCTGTATAAAGCATCCCATTCAGCATATCCTTGTTACATTAATAAGGCAGCTCCAAGTGGGACAGACTGAACCAGATGCAGTCCCTGTCTTTAGAAACTTACACTCACGGGGCGCCTGGGTGGCTCAGTTGGTTAAGCGACTGCCTTTGGCTCAGGTCATGATCCCGGAGACCCAGGATCGAGTCCCACATCGGGCTCCCTGCTAGGCGGGAAGCCTGCTTCTCCCTCTCTCATTCCCCTGCTGTGTTCCCTCTCTGGCTGTGTTTCGCTCTGTCAAATAAATAAAATCTTTAAAAAAAAAAAAAAAGAAAGAAAGAAAGAAACACTCAAGAATGCATGAGTCAGGCACACAAGAAATACAACTGCTATCTCTCTTCCATAGAGTAGGATGCCTGATAAAAGTGGTTGAATTGAGGTGTATAAGGGAGGACCAAAGCCTCACTTGGCGGCAACATTTGATTTGGGGGAGTGAAAGATGTAGGACCAGAAATAAGCAAGAAGTGGGGTGCCTGGGTGGCTCAGTCGTTAAGCATTTGCCTTCAGCTCAGGTCATTATCCCAGGGTCTTGGGATCAAGCCCAGCATTGGCTCCCTGCTCTGCAGGGAGCCTGCTTCTCTCTCTTCCATTCCCCTTGCTTGTGTTGCCTCTCTAGCTGTGTCTCTCTCTGTCAAATAAATAAAATCTTAAAGAAAAAAACAGGCTTTGGGGTTGGTGCCTGACTGGTTCAGTTGGTAGAGCATATGACGCTATCTCACGGTGGTGAGTTTGAGCCCCATGTTGGGCATAGAGATTACTTAAAAATAAAGAAATGGGCTTTGGAACAGAGGACAGTACTCAGGGTAGACAGATGAGGTATACTTTCTGAGAAAGGGAGAGGAAAGTTCAAATAAAGTGTTAGATTGAGCTGAGGTGGGGGAGTTTTACACGTGCAGTAGTGAAAGTAGGTGTATGATAAGCAATGGAGAGAAGGTGGGAAGAGAAAATTAGAATTTTAGAGTACCCTAGTGGTAAGGCTGAGAAGTCTTGACCTGATTTTGTCATTGAGGACTTTTTTTTTTTTTTTTTTTAAGATTTTATTTATCTATTTGATAGACAGCGAGAGAGGGAACACAAGCAGGGGGAGTGGGAGACGGAGAAGCAGGCTTTCCACCAGCAGGTATCCCAATTCAGGGCTCAGTCCCAGGACTCAGGGATCATGCCCTCAGTCGAAGCAGACACTTAAAGACTGGGCGCCCTGGCATTGAGGACCCTCTGAAGGCCTTTGAGCAAAGACCTGATGGGTTAAAGCCCAGATGTAGGAATGGAGAAGTTGGCTACAGAAAGGAGGTGAGACCATTGGATTTTTTCTTTTTTCCAGATGGGCAGTACTGAGGGCTAAGGACTTGAACTGGAACAATGATTCTGGGAAGTTGAAATTTGGGTAGTGGTAGTGGTGGAAGGGAGACCCATAAAGGGGCAGAATTCCCCAGAACTTGAAAGCAGTCTTGCTGTGAGAAACAAAAATAAGAGAATTGTGTAAGCACAGGGTTTCTTTTCTTTTTTGTTAGAGAGGAAGGGGCGGAGGGAGAGAGAATCTTAAGCAGCCTCTGTGCCCAGTGCAGAGCCAGACTTGGGACTCCATCTCACAACCTTGAGATCATGACCTGAATCAAATCAAGAGTCACATGCTTAACCTTCTGAGCCACCCAGGCATCCCAAGCCACATGGTTTCTACAGTGAGTTGAGTATTTAGGAGTGTAATTTTGTTTTCATCACCAAGATTGAGGTAACTGGGAAGAAAAGATTGGACAGAGGTTGGGATGGTGTCTGGAAGACGTTGAATTTGGGATGCAAATAGAGTGTAGAATGGAGGTGTGTCAGAAGTTTTAGAACAGGGACTGGGTCAGAGAGAGAGGTTTGGGAATGACATTCGTAGAAGTGTTTTTTGAAGAATTGAGATTCCCAAAGATAGAGTATAGGAGAATGGGGGGAGAACCCAGCCTTGCTGAGAGTGATTAGGTGTGGAGGCTATAGTTAATGAGACAGAGAATAGAGATCAGCACATCAGCATATTTTGTTACAGAGGTAAGTTACAACAGAAAAATATCAAGAATGTCCTGGACTATATTTTGTGAAGGGAGGTCATTGGTGACTTCTGGGAAAGTTTTGGTAGTTTGGACAGAAGGCAGGTTGGAAGGATTTTAAGCAAGCCAGAAAGTATAAAGCAGCAGAGATGTGTACCCTTTTTTTTGAAGCAGGCCAGAGAACAGTAACCAGAAGAAGACGTGAATGTGGGAAGATTTATTATTTTAAAGTAGGGGCACTCTGCACTTTATTATAGACTGAGAGAAGGAAGCTGGAGAGGGAGCAATAAAGGAGGTGTGGGATGCCACAAGTGGCAATACTGTATGAATTGAAAGGTGCTAGAAGACATGAGGTTAGGCCTAGCTGGAGGGAGAGACCATAGTAGTAGGAAGAGCTGCTCTTCACTGAGTGCCTCCTCTGATGCCAGACCCCGTAAGAGATGCTTGTTGAGATACTGCACCCCCTGTAGTGGAGTGCTGCCCTGGAGGCCCATGATGTGGGCTCCTGAGTACTGCAGTGAGCTGTCTGCTCTTGTGTCTGTTGAGTATGAAGCACAGGATTACATGGGACACTGCATGTAGCCCCTGTATTGCTTTTCTTGGGCATCCATTTCTATTTGCAGGTGGGTGGGAAATATGTTACAATATTGGTTGTCTTTGTTAAGAGTAACTGCCTAATGTAATTTGCCAAAGTTTGGTCCATAGCCAGAGTACACCGATTTTTTGAGATTGTAGGGAAAGACTGATCTTGTGATGGCAGATAACATTAATTAGAGTAGGTATTTTCTGTGCCCTCTTGGCACTGTTAGAGATTTCCTTTCGACCTTTCTTTTTACTTTCTACTTTTGTGAGGGTGGCACAGTAACTTATGTAAAGGTTTTGAACTGAGGAAGGAAATTTACAGTCACTTACATACTATTACGGGTGACTTAAATATGTCATAACGGACTTTTACTGGACAAATAAAGCTCCTCAAAGCTCTTAAGAATTGTTTCTGAGATTGTATTCAGCCTAGAAAATGACATATCTGCCAGAGAGAGCTCAGTGTGGTATCCTTTCTCAAGCTGTGGAAAGCTAGGTACTTGAAAAAGCTGCTGGATTTATAGCAGAGTTAAAGGAAAAGATGAGAGTAACATTTTCCTGGGTCATTTAAGGAAATGACTTGATGTTTGTACTTTTCACTTTTTGTCAACAACTCTGGTTGTGTGGCCAGGCTCCCAGAAATCAACTTGTGATTCTAGGCTTTCATTTTCATTTTGTCCCATAATCACTTGTAATTTCTGTCTCTCTCACCAGTAGAGGCTGACTGTTTTTACACTTTTCCTGGGCCAAATGTTCCCCAAGGAAAATTTTGCAAAGCCTTTTTGGTTGATCCCTGGCATTTTCATTTTTTGCATCTTTAACCACATTAGGTCGAGAGAAATTATTTCTTGAGAATTGAGTGCCTTCTTGGAGGAGGTATTCAAAGCCGGCATCCTTTTTTTTTTTTTTTTTTTTTTTTTTTTTTTTTTTTTTTTTTTGAACCAGGAATTTCCTGATCAATGTTTGCATTCCTTGAAGCCCTGGTTGTTTGACTTGGGGCACAGACCAATACATTGTTAGGCCTGAAGAGTTGTGTAAAGTATATAAAATCTTGAAGTGAATTTTGCAGGCATGAGAAAAACAGAAAATGATTTATGAATCCTATTAAGATGTTAGCAGTTAGACTGAACCTAGAGGAACAATTTTTAAGAGGTAAATCCATTAGTGTCTATGCCCTGGATTCTGAAAATGAGATAATCTATCTCCTTTTTCTCATTTAAAAAATGTTTTTGGTTTTTTGTTTTCTTGTATTTATTTAATAGCTACTATATGCCCACTTAAGGTACCAAACTGCATAAGGCTGCAAAGAAATTTAAGATACGTTCCTTGCTCTTAGGTGATTTGCAGTCCAGCAACAACTACAGGACCTTGAGACAGGTCCCATATCCATTAGGAATCTAAAGCAAAAAAGGAAAAGGGACCTGAAGGGGTGGCCAGAGTACTGGGCTATAGTTTAAAGGCTGATTTCAGGGCGCCTGGGTGAAAGTCCAATTACCTATTCTTTCTTTGGGTTGCTAGTGATAAATATATATATATATATTTTTTTTTTTTTTATGTATTTATTAGAGAGAGCAGGCAGGCGTGCCTGGAGGTATTGGCCAGAGGGAAAGGGGGAGAGAGTCTCAAGCAGACTCCATGCTGACATGGAGCCTGACCTAGAGCTTGATTCCAGGACTCCAGAACCCTGAGACCACAACCCAAGCTGAAACCAGAAGTTGAACACCCAACCAATTGTGCTACTGAGGCATCCCCAATATATTCTTAAATATATTATTCACAATGACCAAGAGGTGGAAGCTACCCTGTGTCTATCAGTGGATCAATGGATAAACAATGTAGCGTGTATACGTACAATGGAATGTTATTCACCTTTAAAAAAGGAAGGACATTCTGACATGTGCTACAACATGTATGAACCTTGAAGACATTTTGCTGTGTGAAATAAGCCAATCCCCAAAGGGCAAATGCTACTTGATTCCCCGTCCTTCCACATGAAGTAGCTAGTGGTAAAATTCATAGAGACAGAAAGTAGAGGGGCACCTGGGTGGCTCAGTTGGTTAAGCGACTGCCTTCGGCTCAGGTCATGATCCTGGGTGATCCCGGAGACCCGGAATCGAGCCCCACATTGGGCTCCCTGCTTGGCGGGAAGCCTGCTTCTCCCTCTCTCACTCCCCCTGCTTGTGTGCCCTCTCTGGCTGTGTTTCTCTCTGTCAAATAAATAAAAATCTTTAAAAAAAAAAAAAGTAGAATGGTGGTTGTCAGGGGTAACTGGGGAGAAAGGGGGGATACCCAGGAGTTAGTTTATGATTTTAGCTCTTACATTTGGGCCTGTAGCCCATCTTTTCTTTTTTAAGATTTTTATTTATTTGAGATAGAGCAAGCAAGAGAGAGCAGGAGTGGAGCAGAGGGAGAGGGAGAAGCAGTCTCTCCACTGAGCAGGGAGCCCCTTGCAGGGCTTGATCTCAGGACCGAAGGATCATGACTTGAGCCAAAGGCGTATGCTTAACAGATTGAGTCACCCTGGTACCTCTGGGCCTATAATCCATCGTGAGTTAATTTTTGGTATGATGTGAGGTATAGCTTTCTAACTTCATTCTTTTGTGTGGATCTATTTAGTTGTCTCAGCACTGTTTGTTGAAAAGACTGTTTTTCCTCCCATCAGATTGTCTTGGTATTCTTGTTGAAAATCACTTCACCCTAAATGTGGGGGCTTATTTCTGGACTCTCAATTCAAGAAGCAAGCTGTGCTTTAATAGGGATTGTCTTGAATCTGTATAATAATTTGGAGGATGTTGTCTTCCAGTCCAGAAGCATGAATGTCTTTTCATTCATTTACATCTTTCTCTCAACAATGTTTTGGAGTTCTCAGAGTATATCTTTTGTACTTTTGTTAAATTTATTCCTGTTCTTCTTAAAACTGTTGTAAATGAAATTGTCTTCTTAATTTCTTTTTCACTTTGTTCATTGCTAGGTTATAGAAGTACAATTGATTTTTCAACTTGTATCTTGCAACCTTACTGAATTTGTTCTAATAATTTTTGGTGGATTCCTTAGGAATCCATTTTTATGTAAGGTCATGTCATCTGCAAATTAAGATAGTTTTACTTCTTCCATTTTCTTAAATTACTATGGCTAGAATTGCCATTATCACATTGGATAGAAATGGCAAGAGTGGCCATTCTTGTCTTGTCCCTAATCTTGAAAAACTTTCAGTCTTTTTAACATTAACTATAACCGTTATTTTGGGTTGCCTGGATGGTGGTCAGTAAAGCATCGATTCTTGGTTTCAGCTCAGGTCATGAACTCATGATCCTGGGATGGAGCCCCATGTCAGGCTTCATACTCAGCATAGAGTCTGCTTAAAAATTCTCACTCCACTCTCTGTCTCTCTCTCAAATAAATCTTTAAAAAAGTTAAAGTATGACCGTCAGTTGTAGAGTTTTGATGTCAAGGGGAAAGTTGTACTAGCATTTTGTATTTGGGTGCGGTTTGCCCCACGGTCAGAAAAGTGTGTGTCATAGCCTGAGGCTATTAATAGCTTCTTTTGCTTCTAGATAACACCTTTGTCTCATGTTTCAGCATGGCTGCCATCCGCAAGAAACTGGTGATTGTTGGTGATGGAGCCTGTGGCAAGACTTGTTTGCTAATCGTCTTTAGCAAGGACCAGTTCCCAGAGGTGTACGTACCCACAGTGTTTGAGAACTATGTGGCAGATATTGAAGTTGATGGAAAGCAGGTGAGTACACTTTTCATAACAGCTGGTTTCATTTTGCATCTTAGGCAAAGATGTTCATAGAGCCTATAGAGAATTAGGCCTTTTTGTCTCTTTAGTACACAATATAATAATAACAAACGTGTGTATGAGAAGTCCATCTGTTCCTGCCATCATAGCCCAACTTTGTTCATTTTTAATTGCTGTCATCTAGACTTTACTCACAGCCCTATGATTTTACATAGGGAAGCCTCTTTACAGCTTTATATTTGAAGTTTACTTTGTTGCCAGATAGTGAATGCTAAAATGAATCTCTTTTGTATGGATGCACTCCCACCCCCAGTTCTGTCATGATATTTCACTTAGTGCTGAAGTATGAGATTACTAGGTCAAGAGGTCATTTTTATGGGTCTCAAAGGGGTATACTGATCTACACCACCGGCGGTATGACATTTAAATAACATCCTCATATTTTTTTAATGGTTTTTTACTCTAATTTAAATAGGCTGCCACCATTGCTTTGATTACCTGTCACTGGCAACAAGGACAGTGTTTCTTCATATCTGTCCTGAAAGCCCACTGGCAAGACTAGAGCAAAACTCTCCTGGAATTTGGGGCCCCTGGGTGGCTCAGCTGGTTGGGTGACTGCCTTCGGCTCAGGTCATGATCCCAGAGATCCGGGATCGAGCCCCACATCGGGCTCCCTGCTCGCGGGAAGCCTGCTTCTCCCTCTCTCACTCCCCCTGCTTGTGTTCCCTCCCTCACTGTGTTTCTCTCTATCAAATAAATAAATAAAATCTTAAAAAAAAAAAAACTCTCCTGGAATTAGAGTTTATATATCTATTTTAATTTTCTGTTCCTTTTGTTGTCAAAATAATGTCTTACCCAGCTCCTGTACAACTTCTGAAGAGGCATGAAATTCCCACTGCAGGTGGGTCTGCTGAAAAGAAAACTAGAACAAGGGGCTCTTCTTCAATATATTCAGTCCTCTTGGGCATTCAGTCACATGTCTCATGCTTCTAGTACCTAATATATTAGGTACCAATATATTGGCCCCCATAACTCCGTGTCCTTTCTTCCTTCTCACTTTCCTGCTTTGCCTATTAATCCCTTTCTGTCCCAGTGCTGCCTAGCTTCAGTTTGTGGCACCGTGTATGGAAAGCACATTAAGCCAACTATTCAGAATTCTAGGATCCCTGAAATAAAAGTGCTTGATAGCAACTCAGTGGTCTCCAAGTTGAAAGAGCGTGCTGCCTAGGAATGTTCATTTAAGAGTATATAGTAACACGGGCACCTGGGTGGCTCAGTGGGTTAAGGCCTCTGCCTTCAGCTCAGGTCATGATCTCAGGGTCCTGGGATTGAGGCCCCCCAGTCAGGCTCTCTGCTCAACAGGGAGTCTGCGTCCTTCCCTCTCTCTGCCTACTTATCTCTCTCTCTCTGTCAAATAAAATCTTTAAAAGGGGGGGGAGGGGCGCCTGGGTGGCTCAGTTGGTCAAGCGACTGCCTTCAGCTCAGGTCATGATCCTGGAGACCAGGGATCGAGCCCCGCATCGGGCTCCCTGCTCAGCGGGAAGCCTGCTTCTCCCTCTCTCACTCCCCTGCTTGTGTTCCCTCTCACTGTGTTTCTCTCTGTCAAATAAATAAATGAAATCTTTTTTAAAAAAGTATACAGTACCAGCCTAGGAAACCATTCAAGGTTCTAGGTGATGGTAGTCCCAGGAACAGGCCTACCAAAGATGGAAAAGCCCATTTTGACAAGAGACAGAGCCAACACCCTGAAGCATTTATCAGGAGATAGGG
Source organism: Spilogale gracilis (assembly GCA_004023965.1). NCBI lineage: Eukaryota > Metazoa > Chordata > Mammalia > Carnivora > Mephitidae > Spilogale > Spilogale gracilis. The sequence goes on along the minus strand of PITA01017158.1, from coordinate 2,107 downwards.
TTGGGTGTGTCTGAGCACACATGAGGTATGGAGAGGCCAGGATAGTGCAATTTGGCAGAGAGTGAGTGAGCTATACCATTCTGAGGTCCATTATGTTGTGAGGCTTAGGTATCAGTGTATTAGAAATACATATATTGGGGCGCCTGGGTGGCTCAGTTGGTTAAGCGACTGCCTTCGGCTTAGGTCATGATCCCGGAGACCCGGGATTGAGTCCCACATCGGGCTCCCTGTTCCAGCGGGAAGCCTGCTTCTCCCTCTCTCATTCCCCCTGCTTGTGTTCCCTCTCTGGCTGTGTTTCTCTCTGTCAAATAAATAAAATCTTTAAAAAAAAAAAAAGAAGAAGAAGAAATACATATACCTTGGGGTGCCTCAGTGGCTCAGTAGTTAAGCATTTGCCTTCGGCTCAAGTCATGAGGGATTGAGCCCCACATTGGGCTCCCTGTTTCTCCCTCTCCCACTCGCCTTGCTTGTGTTTCCCCCTCACTGTGTCTCTCTCAATTAAGTAAGTAAAATCTTTAAAAAAGAAGGGGCACCTGAGTGGCTCAGTCGTGAAGTGTCTGCCTTCTGTTTAGGTCATGATTCCGGAGTCCCCAGATTGAGCCCCGCATCAGGCTCCCTGCTCCTCCCTCTCGCACTCCCCCTGCTTGTGTTCTCTCTCTAGCTGTGTTTCTCTCTGTCAAAGAAATAAATAAAATCTTAACAAATAAATAACTAAATAAAATTTTAAGGAAAGAAAAATACATATCAAACCGACAGTGTGTTCATGACAGAAGTGCAGTGGGCCTAGTGGAGGTGGTGAGTGATGCGGAGAGACAATTAGCCATCAGATTTAAGGAAAGAATGATATTTAGAAACTTTGAAATATGGGCTATGAGGGCTCTAGGAGAAAAAACGGTATTCCAAGTACTAGAAGGAGAGCTTTTGGCCCCAAAGCGTCCCTGAGTAGAAGTATTAAAATCCCACTCTGGTTGTGAGAAATCACAGGGCTGGCTGCAGTGCTGGACAAGATGGAAGGAAGGGGACCTGTGTCCAGAGCCTAGGCATCAGTTTCCCCACCACCACCATAGGAAGGTGAGCAGGTTCCCAGATGTGAAAGGCGTACCCTGCTCTCTTACTCTGATGCTTTCACTCAGATATTTTTTGAGCAGGAAAAGCAGATTCAGAGACCGTTCTTGTGTCTATTCAGACCTTGCCTAACATTCAGCATGGTATTTTTTCTTACCACCAACTCAAATATGGCCTTTTTTTTTTTTTTTTAAGGTTTTATTTATTTGAAAGAGTGAGAATGAGTGCAGGGAGGAACAGAGGGAGATGGAGAGTGAGAAGTAAGACTCCCCACTGAGCAGGGAGCCCAATGTGGGGCTCCATCCCAGGACCCTGGGATTACAACTTGAGCGAAGGCAGATGCTAAACTGACTGAACCACCCAAGCACCCCTCAGATACAGTCTTGTCTCCCTGTTTGCACATTGGAGCAGAATGATGAGACAGAATAAGGAAACAGTTGAATTAAATGTATTAAGGAAAAGTTACTCAGGTCTGGTGTTTCCCTGTCTTTCTTTGTACACCTGGTAGAATGTTGTTTACAGTTTGATTTTCCTCATTCATCTGCTTTGCTATGTAGAATGTTGTTTATAATTAAATACTGTGCCTCTTACAAATTACAAAGTTATTTTTGACTTGATACTTTTTATTTATTCTTTTTTTTTTTTTTTTTAAGATTTTATTTATTTGACAGAGAGAAACACAGCCAGAGAGGGAACACAAGCAGGGGTAGTGAGAGAGGGAGAAGCAGGCTTCCTGCCGAGCAGGGAGCCCGATGTGGGACTCGATCCCGGGTCTCCGGGATCATGACCTGAGCCGAAGGCAGTCGCTTAACCAACTGAGCCACCCAGGCGCCCCTAAATAAATCTTTAAGAATAAATAAAGTATCGGGCGCCCCTAAATAAATCTTTAAGAATAAATAAAGTATCGGGCGCCCCTAAATAAATCTTTAAGAATAAATAAAGTAGGCGCCCCTAAATAAATCTTTAAGAATAAATAAAGTATCGGGCGCCTGGGTGGCTCAGCTGGTTAAGCGACTGCCTTCGGCTCAGGTCATGATCCCGG
>PITA01017157.1:0-44183 GCA_004023965.1 Spilogale gracilis | reverse complement strand
GTGTGAGCGAGTAAGGTGCCCGCTAAATATTCAGGAACTTCAGTGCACGTGTTCTTGTCCACAGGCAAAGGGGAAGAAACCTTTATTTGTGCAGCTGATCCTGGAGAATATATGGAGTTTGTATGATGCCGTCTTGAAGAAGTAAGACTGCTATAATATTGTGTGTCTTCGGGCAGTATTAATCTGCCTCCCCTTCCCATGTGAGGAGCCACGCTCCCGAAAGCCGAGGCAGACCCCGGCCGTGAGCGAGCCGAGGCAGACCAGCTGATGGCACTGCCTGGAAACAGTGGACAAGGAGTGGGTGTAACCCAGGCCAGGGGTCGCAGGAGGGACAGCAGTCAGGCCTTCGAGTGCCCGGAGGGGGGGACGGACGGATGGAGAGAGACGCCGGATCTTTGTTTTCACAAACCCAGCTTAAATAAAATAGGAATTGCAATAGGAAGGGTGTTGGGTATCCAGTATCATTAATGGGGAACTTGGGAACACGCTGGTCTCATACAAGTAGAAAAGGAAGTTTGCTTCAGTAAATTTACTTTCAGAGTCATTCTAGAGTTGAAGTGATGACTTTGAGCACTCCTAGGTCAGGCTGGTTCACTGGTCACTGCAGCTCACCTCAGGTTTCTGGGAGGGTGCCCCCGGGTCCCCTGCGGGAGGGAGTGGAGACCCTGGCAGAAGCCTGTCCGGGCACGGTGTCGTAGAGGAGGGACCCTGGGACTAAGTGTGTTGGAAAATGTGGAACTCCTTCCTGCCTGTGTGTGACCTCCCCTCCTCTTGTATGCTTACTATAGGGACAGAGAAAAAATTGATAAAATAGTAACTTCTTTAGGATTGAAAATTGGAGCCCGGGAGGCACGACATTCAGACCCGAAAGTTCAGATCAGTGCCATCTGCAGCCAGTGGCTGCCCATCTCCCATGCCGTGCTGGGTATCCTTTGTCTTGATGGTTTGTAATGAGAGCACAGTTCGGACAAAGCAGGAAGGAACAGCATGTTCCTGGCCATCAGGAGAGCCTCTGAGGAGCACAGTCCACCCATAGTAAGTCTTCTGTGGCCGGTTAGTGCTTCGCCCTGGTGCTGTGGTTACCGCTCTGACACGTGGACAGCCCCATGCTCCTCCACAGTCTGAGTGATACCGGCTCACATACACGTTCTTCCAGGAAGTCGCTTCTTTTTGTTTTTGTTTGGTAGTCTGTAGAAACAAAAGATTTTACTTTGTTACAATTTAAGTCGCTAATTCGGATGGTTATGTGGGATCAGGGTTTCATTTTAGTGCCATATTTTCTTAGCTGATTGGTATTTCCTGTCCTGTTAGTGATTCCCAGAGGACTTGATCTGATTAGCTAAGAGAATTTTACAGGTGAGTTTCACCTGTCGTCTTTTCACTGACGTGCGGGTCCCACAGGGTCCTCATGTGGAGGGCTTGGGTGCAGTGTCCTGGCTGTGGGCCCACAGTGACACGGGCTCCGATAGGACACATTCTGGGGTACCCTAGCTCGTGGCTGATGGTCGTTTTATAGAAGTTCAGACAGACCAGAAGCAGGTGGAAAAATGGTAGGACTTGAGAGTCCCCAGGAGGCCGAGCTCCTGGGCGGTGCTGTGCTCGCTCGTTCCCGGGCCTATCTGTCTGGGATATCTGTCCCTACATCAGCGAGTCTGTGAACTCCCTGAACGCGTGTCTCTGTTCTGAGATGTGGTGCGTGGCGTTTCACAGCCCGGGCGTCTTCTGTAGGGTCCCACACTGTCACCTCGATATCGAGTGCACGCTGGGGACCTGTGTTGGGTGCGTGTCTCGGTGGAGGGCACGTGTTCGCTGTTGTGAGTCCTTAACAGCAGATGTCAGCGATGGTGTGTCAGAAGCTTCCCAGCCCCCTGGATATGACGGCCGAGAGGGTGGAGAGACTGATGTGCGTGGGCTCGCAGACATTCGACTCTCTTCCGCCTGAAACCCAGGCCCTGAAAGCAGGTGAGGTGAAGGGGACCTCTGCAGGGGCCGTCGTTGGGACCGTCCTAAGTCAGGGCTCCTCGAGACCAGTTTGCTAAAGGGCCAGTCCACAAAAGGCCATTTTGCCAGAGTTTTAGTGTTGCGACAGCCGTTTTGTTTGCCCCTGGGGTGGGGGACCAGAGGCTCTGAGCCCCCTCCCTTCGACCTGGATCTTGTCTCAGAAGCTCCCAGCGACCCTGTGTCTGAGCCCCTGCACAGCCGAGAAGGTGTCCCTGAGCTGCTGTGTCAGCACCGTGGCCAGGTCACTGGATCGCGGCAGGAGGTTCCGGGGCTGGGCTGCCCACTGCTCCCACTGCTCCCCACCAGAGGGGAACTGCCCACCCCAGGCTCTGCGAGCTCCAGGGATTCATCTGAATGTACTCAGGGTCTCCGTTTCTTTTCCTCCTGTTCTGCTGAGTTTGCAGCCTCCATCTCCACAATCACTTGGCTGCTGTCCTCAGGGCCTGTCCTTTGTGAGTCATCATAGCAGGGCACACAGGCCCCTCCTCCCTGCGCTCTCCTGGGCTCCTCCTGGGCTGCTCACCCCTCGGGTCTGCTCCCCGCTGCGGCTGCGGGAGAGCCCACGCAGGGCCTGCGTTCCCTGTCCTGGCCACGCCGCCCTCCGCCAGGCTTGCCGCCACAGCCGTGGGCTCATGACTCCCACACCCGTGTCGCACAGCCCGTCCGGCCCGTGGCTCTGAACTCGGGTACCTGCCGCACTGCTCTCTGTGTGGCTCTCTGAGAAGCGTCTGAACCCTAGCATGTCCCCTGCCAGGCTTCTTCCCTTCTCCCTCGACCTGCTGCTCCTAGCTCTTCCCAGCTCCGTCAGGTGAGACTCCGTCCTTCCATTTGCTCACTCCGAAGAGCTCGGCGTCCTCTGCGGCTCTCCTGTGTACTCACACCCTTGCGTCTAGCCCCTGTGCACATCCTGCATATTCTTGCCTCGGAATCTCTGCAGCATTCGGCTTCTTCCCAGTATTTGTGCTTCTGTCCTCTGGGGCCAAGCCACCGTGGTCTCTCACCTGGGTGTCAGTACGACTTTTCACCCGGAGGCCCTGCCTCTGCTCTCGGCTTCCTCAGGGCTCACTCCCGCGTGCAGCCAGAGTGGTCCCGGGACAGTGTGTGTCTGGGCACGCCACGCTGCCCCTCACCCTTGCACTCGTGTCCCTGGCAAGACATCTGCTGTGCCCTTGCTTCTGACTTCTGTCATCTTGCTCTGGTTTCGGTCTTACTCTGGAATGCTTTCATTTATGTGCATGTTATTTTGGTGTGGGTGATTTTTTTAAGGGAAAAAAAACCCCACTCATAAGTGGTTTTGTATATAGCTCCAGTAAGGTCGAGAAAAATGTCAGCGTGTTGATGTGAAATTGTGTTGGTGTGTATCGAGTCAGGGAAAACTGACATCTTTATAATATTGAGTCTTTATTTCTAAGTGTTCTGTTACTGGTGTGATGAGATATTCTTGTCCATTTTCTAGCCTCTGTAAGTTGTGTGTATTTTATTAACAAGCTGCCTTGTTGATGGTTGACTCAGTTTTACCCCTTTCACTCTGGATAGAGGGCAGGATCTCTGGGGCCTTATACTGGGGGTGGGAGGGGGTAGCCCCATTTGCGGGCCTCAGCACCCAGCCCTCCTCCTGCCCTGCTCATTTTGCCTTTCTTTCCCCATTCTTGCTCTACTGTGTTCCAGCAATTTTATACTTTTCTAAAGAGAATTTTTATGGTCGTAAAAGATTATAGGCCGCTTTATGCATTAAGATGAGGCCATATTCTAAACATTCTGCGTTTGAGAAGTCTGCCTTTCTGGTCATGGCAAAAGCGAGTTACCTTTTTCCTTCCTGTTTGTGTAGCTTTCATGAAATGTGGAAGCGAGGACACGGCTCCAGTTATTATCTTTGTTTCCAAAATGTTTGCTGTCGATGCCAAGGCTCTGCCCCAGAATAAGCCCAGGTAAGGAGAAGGGGGGTTGGCTGGGCCAGGGAAACCACGTGTGCTTGGTGGGGGCAGGGGGCGGTGGGGGTGGGAGTGTGTGGACACACTTCGCCTTCTGCCGGGATGGGTCCCGAGCACCCCCCGTGGTAGCAGACGCCGTGCCTGGCGCTATCTTTCCCTGACCCCGCTGGAGGAGGGAATTGTTTGAAATCAGCTCCAGGACGATGGATTGGAATTAATGTAAATTTAAGAAGAGTAGTGATCAGAGTGGCCACAGCTCATTTTTGTGGAGCATGCGGCATGTGCTTCTGCAGACCTGCCTTGCCGACCCCAGGGGAGACTTGTGACTGTGTGACCACGTCTGCCACTCTGTGTGGGTCGGGGTGCGCTCGGGCGCCTCCGGGAGATGGATTGTTGCCCACGTTTCCCGGGTCTTGGAGAATCTCTTCTACGTCACCTGGGTTTCCACGTGTATTCCCCCTCGTTCCCGGCTCCGCTGCCTGCCCGTTGCTTCGGAGCCTGATGGGTTCCTGTGAGGGTTAGGGCAGCCTCGGCCTGGCCCGTCGCCCCGCCGCGGTCTCCGCTCTGCCAGTCGTGTGCCATCCGTCCTCCACTGGGATCGTGGTGCCTGCAGCGGACACTCGCTGTGGGTGCCCGCTGCCCCTCTCCTGGGGAGCCCACATCTGCTCTGGCTGTTCTCCGTGGGGTTGTCTGAGTCACCCGAGAGCCGTGGTGGAGGTAGTCCTTCTTAAGGTTGTCGGGCACCTCGGGGGCGTCTGTCTTGTGGAGAAGGACGGCGTAACACTCATCGCTGGCCTCCGTCTGTGGAGCTCGGGGAGTTTCTGTGTCTCCCTGTGCACGGGCCGCTGAGGTCTAATAGCCCTTCTCCAGTGGACGGAGTCGGGGTGTCACTCTCACCTGAGACGAGGACAGGGAGCTGGAAGGAGCCGCCAGTGTTCGAACCCGGGTCCTGTCGGCACTCTTGCTCATCTGTGGTCTGTCTTTCTTTCCTTTTCTTTTCTCCATCGTTTACATCTGAGTTTACTCTTCATTAACTTTGAACACAGTGCTAGCCTTGAATATTGACACAAAAGCAGTAGGGAGGGCCGCCTGGGTGGCCTAGGCCGTAGGCATCTGCCCTCGGCGCAGGTCATGAGCCCGGGTCCTGGCGGCGAGCCCTGCATCGGGCCCCCTGCTTGGCGGGGAGTCTGCTGCCCCCCTGCGTGTGCCCCCCCTGTCATGTAACAGCACTGGTGGGTCGTGAGCCAGCGCGCAGCAAGGGCCCGCGTGAGGGTCAGCCCCCGGCCCCAGAGGGAGTGCCGACACCGAGTGCTGCCCCGGGACGACGTGCGTCAGCCTCACGCGCGCGTCGATGCCCGCAGTGGCCTCGGCCCCCGGGTCTGCGGGCCCATTCGTCAGTCTCGTCTACTTCCTTCCCCTCAGGTAGGCAGAGAGGGTCTGCCAGGAGAGAGCCACTCTGAGGGAAGCTTACCTTAAATCCAGTGACTAGGTGACCCTTTCCATGTGGCCTGTGAGGAATGGGCGTGAGTGCCTCTCGCGCACGGGACGGGGCCGTGCTTGACGCTCTGGCCCGGGGTGACAGGTGACGCCTGCGGTTCGGCCGTCAACAGCACACACTGGGCCCGAAAGCGCACAGCGCGTCAGCAGCGGTGTGTCGCCACATGGAGAGGCCACCTCGCCGCGTGCAGTCGGCCCAGTCCCTGGCAGGGTCTCCCGGCCCAGCCCTGCTTGGTCTCCTGCACTTGCCGTGTTGTCTTCTGGCCGCTGTTGTCTCATGGCTTTGTCAGTACGGACTTCCAGAGTCTTCTCTCACGCTGTCTTCCCTCCGCGTGGCCCGGTCCCCGTGGCCCTGGCCCTCTGCACACAGACACAGACCGAATCTGCTGGGCTGTTCCGGTGCCACCCCGCGCCTCTGCCGTCGGACAGCACGCCGCGCCTCCCTACCACCCGGCGCGCGTTTGCTCTGCGGCGAGGCTGGCTCTCCTGTTGTTAGTCAGCCTTCCTCGGTCCCTGAGAGCTGACGGGCAGTGTTGTTACCTCTCCCGTCTCCCTGCGCCCCTGCCCGCCCTCCAGGAGGCCCTGCACACGGGTCCCTGGGAGGGCCGGGCCCGCCACCAGCTCCACCTTCTTGAGTTGCTGCTCCTCCTCGGTCTTGTTCCCACCCCGGCCCCTTTTCTTTGCGTCACAGAGCACTTCGCAAGCTGAGAAGTCTGCTTGAATTCCCGTCAGGGCGGTGCTTCAGGGCCTGCTCTTAGAAGCTCTCTGCAGTTCTTCCTGGTGGAGTTAGCTTTGACCCCCCAAAGTAGAGTAAGCGGTCTCTTTCCCCATTTACACGCTGGTGAGTGGGCACAGGCCAGGGTGGGGGCGGGAAGGCGTGCGGGCTGTGTGCGTGCAGGTAGGGCAGTGGCTGCCCGTGGCTTCTCACTGAGTATTCTGGAAAGTTCCACCTGGTGTGGCTTCTCAGCCCCCACCTCTAAATCTAGCTGGCCGCCCTCCCCCTGCCGGCTCCTTTAGTTCTGGGATTTGTTTTTGCTGTTCTCAGCCATAGTTTGTCACAGATTTTTACTGGTACATACATGGCTTAAAAGCTCGTTAAGTAACACTTTATCGGGAGCTTTCAGGCACTTCCTCTCCCCCGTGAATCTCCAAGTCTGTGCGTTGCTTTTGCTTCCTCCTTGAGAACCAGCCCTTTCCAGTAACAAGGTGCTGTCCTCCGACAGAAGCCGCTTTTCTGGGTCTGTTGTGCCCACTGTCTCCACCGCCTCCGGGAGCAGCAGCCAGCCTTCTGGCCTGTGCCACGCCGACGGGAGCGTGAGCGTTCTGCCGAGTCCGGAGGACGGAGGGGTGTGCATCCTCGCGTCTTTCCTTCCCCTCTGCATCTGCCTCCCCAGCCTTCCAGTCAGCGTGCTTGCCTCTGGTCTCCTTCATCCCTGGTGCCGGCGACTGCTGGCCCCTCGGGGAGTGTTGGCTCAGCCACGGCGAGAAGAGCTCATCCCCCACAGCCGTCCCTCGGCTGGTAGACCTCTGTGTTCTCGTAGATCAGTTCCTCCTTGTTCAGAACAGACGCGGGATACACGGGTGCCTTGGATAAGTCCTCACTGACTTCGGTCCAGCTGTCTGCTCCATCTGCCCGGGCCCCCACTCCCAGCCCACCACACGGAGGAGGCGTTCCCTGGACGGGCGGGCGAACGCTCAGATGGGCAGCAGGCTTTTGGAAAGGTGACGCTAGCTTGCTGAGTATAAATGCTAAGTTACTCAAGACCATGTCATGAATTTAGGCGGAATAAGGATGGAATTCATGTGAATAAATATGTGTCTTTCTTAACCAAAGTTAAAATGACTTACTTAATGTGATGATGAGTTTATCATCCTTAATTCCTTCTAAGTGGGAGACATCCTGGGAATAGTGAGCATAGGGTTTGGGGTCAGGTCTGGATTTGAATTTCGGCTCCTCCATTTGTTTTCCAGGTGACTTTGAGTCAGGTTAAATTTCCTAAGTCTCTGCTTTCTCATCTGTGAAATGGGCATGATAGTATCTATACCATTTAATGGTTGTAATAACTGTACTGTAATTACATAAAGTGTGTGAGACGGTGTCTGGAACCTCGTGGCATGCCCATTGAAAGAGACTTTCCCCTCGTATGCAAACAGGTGTCTTGTATCTTTTTCCTCCCTGTTCTTAGAATATTACATCCTGCGTTTATGTTTTAACTTGCACTTCAGATATTTCTTTTTTTTTAAAAAAAGATTTTATTTATGTAAGAGAGAGGGGAGAGGTCAGAGGGAGAAGCAGACTCACCACCGAGCAGGGAGCCCGATGTGGGACTTGATTCCGGGTCTCCAGGATCATGACCTGAGCCAAAGGCATTTCCTTAACCAACTGAGCCACCCAGGTGACCTCAGATATTCTTAAAAGCAGTTTCAGCAAAAGTTTAGAAACGCAGAGTTGACTGCAGGGACATCTGGCGTATTGGGCCTGGAGCAGAGCAGGGAGAGGGGAAGGGGCTGAGCGTAGGCCGTCGCAGAGACCCGGGGAAGTGGATTTGTTGGCTGGCGCACCAGAGGAAGCAGTTTCCATCCCATACTTGAAAGGGTTTCCAGTGCTTGGCGCGTCCAGGAGAGGGGAGCTGGTCTCTTGCAGGGGAAGCAGGCGCCTCCAGCCCCAGCCGTCTCGGCATCTGGCCAAGCCATCCTCAAAGATCAGTCTCTGAGGTTCCTGTGTCCTGGGACACAGCCCTGCAGCGACCTGGGTCTGACTAGAAGGGGACAGCTCTGAGAGCCGAACTCAGCCGATGTGAGGGGGCAGGTGCCAGGGGAGGTCGAACTAGTGTCCGGTCTAGGGGGAGGCCGTGTCTAGCAGGTGGGAGTGTGGAGAGGACAGCAGTGGGCAGTCATTGGTGGGAGTGGTCACCTTCTCGCTTACCCCTGTGCGGCAAGAAGGAAGAAGGGTTTTAGCATCAGAGCTCCAAGAGTATGTGGCCATTTCGAATGCTCAAGAATGGTGTCCTCGCAGCAGGGATATCTGAATGGCTCCCGTGCTCAGGGGGAGTGGGGTGGGGGGAGGAGCATGGCAGCACGGGGCCGAGGGTACGAGTCAGGTGTCAGGTCTGAGATTTGGGGGAGGGCAGCTATCACAGGGCCGAAGGTGAGGGAGAGCGGGAGGGGGGCAGGTACTGACAGGACCAGAGCGAGGAGCTCAGCCTCCAGAGCTGCGGCATAAAGCTAGGTGCGGAGCGTCAGCCTGGGTATCCTGACACTTGGTCCCAGAGTGCAGGGCTGAGAGGCCCCAGTGCTGCCGCTGTAGGGCAGCCATTGGCCTTGCTCTGTGCTCGAGTTGAGGACGCGGGTGGGTTTAGGAAGGCCTGTATGGGGGAAAGGAGCCAGAGCCTGGGACTTAGCATACCTGCCTGTTTCTGCCTTCCAAACTTAAACTCCCGAACAGAATGCCCATTTTTATCCGACTTAGCACCCCTTTTGTAAAGACTGTTGTTATTAAAGCTGTACATGCCTTTTTTATGGCCTGACAGACTTGAGGATAGCTCTTTAAGAAGAGCAGCTGAATCCCCTGCCCCTCTCCAACCAAGACTAACCCCCAGGAGACACACAGACAGACGCACACACTGCCTTTCCGTGGTGGTGCTGGGGTCTAACGCCATGCGAGCTTTCAGTCCCGTTGAATCGCCATCATTCAGCCTGACCTTGAAACCCTACCTCTTGGACCCCAGTTCTCCACGAAGATATATTTTTGTGCTTGTGGGAAAAAACCTCCATTTCCTATTGAGGTCTTATGCTTGCTTCTCCATGGGGGAGCTCTGAGTCCTGGTATTGGACACTCGTTTCCCTGCCTTCCCTGTTGTTGGCCTCATCCAGAAGGAACGTGGCGTTGCCGAACGGCTCGCTGCTGTTGTGGATGGCTCTGCGTGGGGCATGGGTTCTCGCATATCGCTCCAGAAGCTCAGAATAGCTCGAGACAGAGCATTCTAGAGAAAGCCTGAGAGGCCTTCTCTTCTGTAGCCACCACTAGCGGGAGAGCCCCCAGAAACCTTTAGCCTGGAAGGAACCCAGGACCTGTCATCGTCTTATGTGGCAATGTTAATAGTGGCTGTGTCCCTGCTCAGTGACTGATAGATGCTTGCTGTTGCTGAAGTTAACATATCTGATCTCCTGCAGACCTCTCACTCAGGACGAGATCGCCCAGAGACGAGAGCGTGCGAGACAGAGGCATGTGGAGAAGCTCGCCGCAGCACAAGGCCACACACCTGCGGGGCCCCCCCAAGACGGGAGAGACCTTGACACCAGCCCAAAGGGGGAGGAGCCCGAAGGTACAGCTTTCCTAACTAGGCTTGCTGCACAACAGTTATTTTGACTTGACTTGGACACTCACCCTCTAGCTCTGGAGCTTGGCTTTGTAAGGGTGGCTTTTATCAGGATCCTCTCTCTTGGTTTTTCTTCCCTAAAACTGGGCCAATGTATCATATTCACTGTTCCCTGTTTCTAGACAGTCCTGGCTTAGAGAGAGTGTTGTTGGCACTCATTCTCCTTTGGTGTCCGCAGGTGATGAGCACCGGGCGGACAGTGTGGCCCTTAAATCTCTGCCCCAGGAAGGAGACAGCCAAGAGTCTTTCATTGCATTTGCTCGCGTGTTCAGTGGCGTAGCTCGAAGAGGAAAGAAAATTTTTGTCTTGGGACCCAAGTACAGCCCTGTTGAGTTTTTGAGGCTGGTGAGTATTGGAAGTAAAACATTAGTGTATTGTTCCAAGGTTCTTACATCTTTTCCGATTGGTTGAGGTCACCTTATTTTGTCTCTGGATAGGCACATTCAGGTGAATCCATGTGTCTCTCTCATGTTGCTTTGGTGACATTTGGTAAATCTGTCTGAGTAGCATTTGGAAAACGAAACCAGTACATTGAACTCAGTTTTCAGGCCCCACCGAGTCAATTACAGGACTTTTCAAGACCAGAGAAGAGAACGGGGAGCACAGTTGTCATACTGGAGCTGGGGCATGGTAGACACGGAGATCCGAGAGCGGGCTGGCACGGCCAAAGGCCTGGGCGGAGAGCACGTGACAGGCTGCAGTTGCGTGGCGGGTGGATCCCAGAAATGGATCAGGCAGGTCTGGAGGCAGGTGAACAGCCAGCATTTAAATACCCCTGAGCCAGAGGGCGAAAAAGAAACCACAGGCTTGAGCTCCCTCAACAGTTTGGGACATAAGCAAAGTGTGTCTGTCATAGCGAAGTTATAAAGGCCGTAGCGTGATGGCGGTGTCAGAAGACCAGGGAGGGAGTCAGGGCCAGCAAGAAGCGGTGAGTAAGAACTTGGAAGCCATGGTGCTTCCGGAGCAGGAGGGCAAATGGTCCTCTTCTCGCAGGGAAGCCAGAGAAGCTGCTGGACTCGGCAGCAAGTGACCAGGGAGCGGGGCAGTTGGAGAGGGTCTGCCCTCGACTTGCCTGGAATGCTTGCTCCGTCAGTTTGAGCGGTTGAGTCCCTGGAGATCACTGCTGAGGGGGCCTAGCTGCACATGGTGGGCTGTGGCACGTTCCGCTTCGCAGGAGGGAGCTCAGCAGTTGTGCGAGGGGCTGTATTCTCTGGGGGCCGGGGGCCCAAGGTGCTGTGATGGCAGGTGTAAGAACCCGGCTGGGAGGCGGGTTCAACGTGGCCGATGGTTGGCTATTTATCAGTAAGGGTCAAGTAGTGGCTAATTTTTTTTCCTTTTTTGTTCTTTCAACTGTCAAGATGAGTAAGAAATTGTTACTTAAGGGAGCACTGATTTATTGGGAGTTACAAATTCCACGAACATTCCAGTTTATCTTCCTCACGCAGTGTGTCTTTCTTTGCTCTCGTGGGGCTGCAGGTTGAAGTCACTTCATGTGTGTCAAGTGACTCAAGGAGCAGCGATGAAAAGAACCGACGCTTACAAATGACCCCATACTCCAGTAGTTGGGGCCCCATAAATCTAATTCCAGCGTGCTTTAAACAACAAGGGGAAGTGTAGTACACATACCCCAGACGTAAACCGCCCCGGGACGTGCGTGCTCGTCCGTGAGCTTACATGTCTGTTGCTGCTATCACCTGCCACAAATTGAGGCAGCGAAGGCGATAGACATTGTGTCATCTCCCAGTGTCTGGGAGTCTAGGCGTGGATCAGCGGGTCCCGCCTGCTGTCCCCCAAAGCGGCAGCCAGGGTGTGGACCAGGCTGTGTGCTCTTCTGGAGGCTTTTGGGAAAGGATCTGCCTCCAGGCTCGCTGAGGTTGTTGGCAGCAGTCCCAGCCTGGTACCCGCAGGGCTGACGGCTGCACATTCCTGGGGCTGCCTGCCGTTTCCCGTCCCGCGGACTTCCCAGCGTGGCTGCTCTCCCTGCAGCCAGCGAGGCGGGTCCTGGCGGAATGTATTCGCAAGGCAGTCTCGTGTGATGAGAGTGACATCCCACTGCCTCTGCCGTATGCTGTTGATGAGAAGCGAGCTACGGGCCCCTCTGACGCCCGGGGGAGGGGGTTGCATGAAGGCATGAACAGGAAGCCGGAGTCATGGGCGGCCTGCCCTTAGTCTGTCTGCTCCGTCCTGCTGCTGCTTTTCCTTCTAGTTTTACCACTTACATATGCGCAGTGGAAGGATTGTATTAACAGCATCCTCCTGTAGTTATTCTTCTGCAAGTCGTTGTTTTTACGTAACGTGAGAGTAATCTTCGTTGACCTCTCTTCCTGTGCTTTCCTTGTTCATTGCTGCATAGTATTCTGTTACATAAACAAACATTTTATTTTTCCATTTTCCTGTTATGTATTTGGGCTGCTCTCATTTTCTGCTAACCTAAGCAATGCTACCTTGAATTTTTTTTTTTAACATATTTCCTTGTGCACATTTGCAAGGAATTCTAGTGGAATTCCACCCTTGGTGGAATTGTCTGGGTAATAGAGCATGTGTGTCTTTGGCTTACCTGGTCACTTCCAGAATGTCCCCCTAAGTGGTTCTGTTTACGCCCCCAGCAGGGGTGCCTGACATGACAGTGCTCTGTAGCCTCACCGGAATTTGTTGTTGTCAGTTTAATTTTTGCCAGTCAGATGTATATAATATGGTCTTTTTAAGAGGTTTTAATTTATGTTTTCTTTATTGTTCTTTTAATATGCTTATCAGTCATTGAGGTCTTTTCCTGTGACGATATCTTTAGTTCTTCTGCCTATTTTTCACTTTTGCTATATACACATATTTTTTCATACTGGTTTTGGATGTTCTTTGTATAAGCTGAATATGAATTCCTCGTCACTTTTAAGTTTGGCAGATTCTTCTCTAGTTTGGGACTTGTCACATTTTCTGTTTAGTGTCTTTTACCATACAGAAGTTCTCGATTTTAATGTAGTTGAATTTATTAGTCTTTTCCATTACGGGTTTTTACCTTTTATATCTTATTTAAGAAAATTGAAATTATGACTATATCAAAGCAGAATTTTCACCTGTGTTTCCTTCTAAAGTTTAAAGTTTTGCCTTTCATATTTAAGTATTTAATTCAGTTTGTATGTGATACAAAGAAGGGATCCAATCTTATCCCCCACCCCATACACATACCAGTTCCAGCACCGCTCAGTGAATACTCTCATCTCTACCCTCTGCTCTGCCCGCTTGGGCATAAGTCAGATTTCATATGTGAACTGGTCTTCGTTTTTTTCTGTTTGTCTAACTGTCTTTGCTCAGTGATGACTTCACTTCTGAATGTTTTGATATTGAAAATGCCAGGCCTCTACTCTTTCTTTTCTTTTTCTTTTTCTTTTCTTTTTTTTTTTTTTTTTGGTGAGTGCCTCGTTTATTCCTCTTTACTCTTCCATGTAAGTCTTTAGTCAGCTTGTCAGGTTCTGTGAAAACCTCCACTGAGACGGATTGCTTTAATCAGTGCATGTGTTGGGCATGAACCAACATCTTGCAGTATAGAATCTATAAATTAGCTAGAAATATCTTTCTATTTAGGTCATTTTCAGTGTTTTTCATTAAAGTTTTACAATTTTTGCCATTTTAATCACTTTTGTTAGAGTTATCCCTAGCTATCTTACATTTTGTTGCTATTCTAAAAGTTACTGTTTAAAGAAATATTTTTTCTCTTGGTTATGTGGACAGTGACCTTTTGTATATTGTCCTTATGTCTAGCCACCTTGCTAAACTATCTTACTAATTACAGTTTACATGTGATTTAAGTGGATACTCGTATTGTCTGTGGATAATTCTCTTTCTCCCTGTTTCATCCTTCTACTTTGTATGTGTTCCCAAGGTGTCTTTAGAGCTACCCTGCCGAGTTGCCCCTGACTCAGACCACGTACACTGAAATGTGGCATGTGCCTGGAAGGCCAGCATTCTTGTGGGGTTTCCAAGCCTTCCTGAACACCATAGCTCTCCCTCCTCCGAGCTTTTATGAATTTACTTGCCTCTCCTGCTTTTTGATCGCTCAGTCTGTGATGTTAGTTCTGTTTACATGTGCTGTAACTTCACGTTGTTTTCCATTTCACAGATAGGGATACTGTAGTGCCTGGGCCCCAGGGCACTAGAAACAAGTCGGTTATTGGAAAGGCTTTCAGGGTACTTGAATTTATATGGAGGTTGCTGAATAATTCAAAGCAATATCTTGAATACTTTTCAAGATACTGAATAATTCTCGACAAAACGTACATAATTTAAGGCGGTATCTCTCTCAGTGTGACTATGACACGAGGCGAGCTCAGAAACCTGCTCTTCTGGCGGCAAATGTTCGCTGTGCTTGTGCTCGGTCTCCTCCCCCGTGTCCCCAGCACGTGTCCCCAGCACGTGCGGCCTGCTCCCTGCACTTTATCACATCTGCCTACTCTTCCAAAGTTATTTCCACGTGTAACTAAGCACCAGCACCTGCTCTTGCTGAGTGCTCCAAGGGCATTATAACACAATGACAACAGTTGTGAGTGACCAGAGGAATAACGGGTGTTGGGTGCTGAAATCATAGCACGGTTGCCCCTAGACCTGGTGTGTGACAAGGCTCACAGAAATCCTGGCAAGGGCTGCTGGGGGGTGTGTTTATTGGCTAATTTGGGTGCTGGTCACAGCTGAATTCATATTCCTGAGCCATAAAGCTTATGACTGTGTCGAATATGTCAGACTATCTTGACAGTTTTTGAGAAGTTTCACTTCTTCAGATTCTCTATCATACCATTTCAGATCTCCATATTTCAGGTTTATGTGAAGTATGACTGTACCATCTCACCTCTGAATAGGAACAACTTAGAGATTCTAAGTAATGTCTGTATTTAATGCCTCCTAACTTCTCTTCAACCATGTTTCTTCGCCCAGGTGCCATTGGGCTTCTCCGCTCCACTGGACGACCTTCCCCCGGTGCCCCACATGGCGTGCTGCACCCTAGAAAACCTCTATCTTCTGATGGGCAGGGAACTGGAAGACCTAGAGGAGGTCCCTCCAGGAAATGTGCTAGGTAAGGCGGTGCTGTGCCCCCCGGTCTGGGCTCTGTCTGTCCTGAGCTCACCCAGCGGGTCACACAGATGCAGTGAGCTCTTGGAAAGTGATGAGTTTGATCTCTGTTTTAGTTTTGTTTCGTTCTGTTTTTTCCTCGTGTCCTTAGACTGTAATGTACTGTGTTTGAGCAATTAGGTGGATCCGTACCTTGCTGTGAATTACAGTAGTTCTGTTTCAGAAAGCACTGCTTAAGTAGTTTGTGAATGCTTTCAGCAGGGATTCCATTTGGTTGGGAACAAGAAGGGGAATTCCTGCTCACATCAAAGTCTAGATGAGCGAGACACTTCTGGTTTTAAATTATTGGAAACTATTCTCATGTAAAGGTCTATTTAACTTGTTTCTTTTCTTCCAGTATTTTTAATCCACTGACTGTTAGCTACCACTTTACTGGTAGTAATCAGCTTGCATCCATAAATACTGTTGGTCAACCCCATAATGTTTATTGACTTCCGTTTCTGTGTGCAGAATTCACTCTTTGAGGTCCTTCGTGCAACTGGAAAGTCTCAGATTGAGGAATTCCTCTTGAAACTCCCTTGAAAAAAGGAGCCTGCGTGTGCTGGGGGGCGCTGTGTTGCCTGTCCCGCTGCTTTCTGAATCCTTAGGGTGCTTGTCAGCTCGAAAGCTGTTTCTTGGGTGATTGCTTGGGCAACCTTTGTATTTTCAAGAAATGGTCTAAACTGATCCAGAGCGGCTGATGATTTGTTTGGATTTTGTGAATTCGAGTTCAAGAAATTGCTCTAAACATTTTGCCATTCCCTCCCAGAGATCCATAATTTTCTTTACTTTAGAATGCTTTTTTTTTTTTTTTTTTTTTTTTTGTGGAGGGCCATGAAATTAGTGGAATTCTTCGCTTTTCATCAGTGTGACCCATTCTCTCCATCCCTTTGGAAATGCCATTGGACTTGACAGTTGGTAGAACTCTGAGCTACTGGAGCCAGCAAAATACTGTATCACAAAGGACATGGGGAAGAAGGATGGAAAACACTCTGGTTTGGGTTATAAGATTACTGTGTTGCTTGGACTTGGTCCGTTTTGTTTCTTAAGTGTGATCTCTAACACCACACTCAAGTGAAAAAGAAGGTGTTCGCAGCGTGAGTGGTTTTTGTCCTGTTTCCTCCAGCTAAGGCCAGTGTTGGCATCTTCCCCTGTTAGAGGCGGGGGTCTTCATGGGCAGTGGTTTCTGGATGTCCCCGTGCTGCCCAGGGCTGAGGCTCTGCGGTTTATAAGGAGGAAAACCATCTGTCTTTCATCTGCCGCCCAGGGCAGCCCTCCGCCCACCATCTGCTGCAGGAGACCTATTGGAAGCTAAAACTGTCTTCCTCTTGGAGAAAAGAGGTGTGCCTTATTCCTGTTTGCTGCCGTTTCAGAGTAATGGAGGGGTGCTTGGTAGGGGCTGGGGTGATGGTGCAGGGAGGAAACTTGGTTCCCCAGAGTTAGCTATGTAGAAAGACCACAGGGGGGCACACACTGGAGGGAAGCCAGATTTATTTTGCATGAGAGTTAGGGTTGTGTTTAGCTGCAGGTAACCAAAAACCAACTGTGGAGTTTTGAATTTTGACTCAGCAGGAAGGCTGAGGATAGATAGTCCAGGGCTGGAGTGATGGCTCTCCTGCCACCTCAGGGAACCCGGTTTCCCTGGGCCTGTTTGCGATCCTCGGCGTGCAGGGAATTGCCCCAGGGAACCAGGACAGCTTCAGCATCTGCAGGGATCACATCCACAGTCCTGGGAGCAAGAGGGCACAAGGGCCAAAGACCTTCTCACAGTGCTGCTGTTTTCACTTGGGAAGAAATGCCCGCGCACTGATGTCTCTGTCTCTGTTCTCATTGTTTGTGACTGCTTTCACACGGCTGGCCCTAGTTGCAGGAGAGGCGAGGGCCTGAGTTCTACTCTTAGCCTCCACGGTTAAGGCAAGGGGTCCAGGTCGTGAGTAGCCTTCGTAGCCTTCGACTGGCCGATTCACACTGTCGGCCCCCTTCCTCCCGCCCATGCCTGGCCCTGCCTGCCCCCCCCCCCCCCGAAACTGTGCCTGCTTTAAGGAGGGCGGTAGTCACCAGGAGGGTTACGGAGGTAACCTTGAAGGGGTGGGGGTCCAGGCAACCGCTGTGGTTGGCCTTTGGAATTGGAACTAAAATAATTGTTTTCCTTTTATTAACCCAAATCTAATTGAGCCCCATGCAGGACTGGAAAACATGAGTATACCGAAATTATGGCCGTAGTTTTGCCAGTGACTAGTTGCCTGGTCTCCGACCGGTTGTCTGACCTTTCTGGACCCCCATGATCCCCAAGTGATTTGGACGAGAGCACTGACTGCTAACATTTCCTACGGCAAAGATAGAACAGCTGCTTTAGTTTTGTTTTTTTGTTTTTTTGTTTTTTAGGTGGGTTCCCAGGACTTCTTTTGTTGTATTATCACATACTGTTATATCTATCATACGTTCTAAATATTAAGGATGGAGTATTAGGTACCGTCATATGGAGGACATTTTATTGCTATAGCTAGAAAATATAAACAAAATTATATTGTGTACATTTTGTAAGATTTGAAGAGAATTGGAGTTTCGGGTTGCCATTATCTTATGGTAGGTCGACATTTCAGTGAGGATGGATGAGGTGAAAATTCTTAATATTTGTGTTGAAAAAATTCCTGGTTGAAAAATAATCCTAAACTAGAGTATCTCTCCGGTCCCTTCCAGCTTTAACTTTTCAGGCTTGTGCTTCTTAGAGAAAAAAAGTTATTTCCAGTAATGAGGATATTTCCCTTCCTAGTGTCCATGGAGGGGAACCATGAATTTCTGCTACGGTAGCTCGTTCAATGGCTGCATGGGAACACCCTGAACCTCGTTAGTAGCGCTAGAGTCAGAACGACACTTCTAGGCAAGTTCCACTTGCTCATTGATTAAAAAACTGAAGCATATGTCACGGGAGCAGCAGTTTCATAAGCCAGGTGAGTTAATAAGGAACTTTCCAAAGCTAGGAGTGAGTTTCAGGCAGCAGAGAGGAGCGTGCCCAGGCTCCTGGCCTGCCGCGTGCTGGGAGGCACACAGCCCAGAGAAAGCTCGCTCCCAGCCGGGGGACGCACGGCTGTGCCGGGAGCCAACCAAGAGCGGGCGTGCAGCACCGGTGGGGTTGTGCCCTTGCTGCTCTGTCTTCTTGGGGAGATGGGACGTTTCAAACAAGTGCGCCGACGCACTGATGCACCCGTTCCAGCTGTGGCTGCTGCCTACCGAAGTACCGGGCACGAAGGCAGCGTACAGTTTTTCACGGATCTGCGGTCTGCGCTCGGTTTGGTGGGACACCCTGTCTCCGTGCCTCGTGCTGTCCCCTGGGGAGCGCCGGGGCTGCGTGCTGGGGTTCGCGGAGGCCGCCGCTGCCTCGCTCGGGCCTCACCTTCGGGTGGGACTGGGGCCTGAACACGTGGCCTTCCCCTAAGGCACTGCTGGGTTCTGCGGGTGGGCCTCCAGGAGGAAGAGCCCGGGAAGCTGTGGCAGCTTTAGGACTGGCCTCGCCCGGCTTCGACCTCACTCGCCGGGCTTTGACCTCACTCGGGAGCACATGGGAGTCACCACAACCCGCCCGTGTTCCGAGGGGAGGGGGCGACTCCACCTTCTGATGGTAGACAGGTCAAAGGGTTTGTGAACGTGTTTTAAAGTGACCACACCGTGAACCGCGGGTGGTTTCTTGTTTTCTTTTCTACTCTAGCCGGTCTGTGACAGGACGCATATTACAAATTAAGGCCTAGCAGAGCGCAGAGCCATCAGGGCGGGCCTGTGAATCCCGTCTATTTTGCTCTTGTTAACTTAGAGAAAAGTTGTAATTCCTGCTTAATAAGAACATAATAGAGAATGATATGCCTGATACCCATATGCTTTTCATCAGGGATGATTCCAAGTGGGGTTGATTAAATGCAGATGAAAATTTCTGTTGGAGAAGGAAATGAAAGCTTCTGTGGCATTTTCTTTAACAAGTCAGTGCATATAGTCAAGATCCAAAGGAAAATTCCTTTATTGGCACTTGGAAGATGCAGATTTCACATTTGAACTCCGTTATAACTCACTTGGAGAACTCACATTGACTGATAAGTGTGGAATAGAGTTTGTGGTCTGGAAATAGTTGATTTAAAGTTTGAAATCATTTAATTCCAACCTGATGTTTGAAAAACTTGGATATGTGGAACCAGAGAGACCTCCCCGTGTTTAACACACAATAGTCCTTTGTTCAGCCCCTACCAAGAATGTCTCTAAAAATAAATGTTTGCTACAGGCTCCTATTAAAATGTGAGGGGAAATTGAATTAGGATTCCAAATCTTTAGCCTTTTCTTACACACTTTCAGAACTCTTCCATATGGTTAAGTCTTTAACATTTCAAGGGCACATTCTAAGAGGAAACACGATATTCGTCTTTTCACAACAGGAGGAAAATAACATTAATTATCTTTCTTCTGAGTTAGTTTAGTTCTGCGGTGGGTTGCTGGGTGACGGGAATTCAGTGGAGATGGAGTGAAGGGTGTGTGTGTGTCTGTCCGCCCGTCTGTCTGTCCCTTAGTGGTGTGGGGTGCTTGAGGAGTCAGAGCCTTTAGCTTTATACACAGATTTGATTTTGTTGTTTCCAAGGAAATCGCAAGTTTGTGACTCATAAGTCTTTGTGGAACTCTTTGTAGTACATTGAATTCACTTACTAGTGAATTTTTTTTAAATACACCTTATTATCCGCATTTTCACTTGGAATCTGTTTTAATCAGTAAATAACTAGTAGCCTTACTAGTCACTTCCTAGGATTAATTTTCAGCTGGTTTTAATAATTTTTCTTTTACATATGATAATGATCTTATTGTGTCCTTATAATGTGTCTTGTTTCTTATTTTTAAATCGCCTGTAGAAATATGATAGGTGCTCATTACAGCTGTCCTGTCTGCTTCCTTCCTCGCTTTACTGGAAACACTGGTTTTAGCTTCAGACTTGCTGATGCTAGCTCGTCTCGTTGGTTCATAGCTCTGATGTGTCCTGCTAGCAAAGTAAAAAAGCTGCTTTTTTTTTTTTTAAACCAGGAATAGAGATTGAATTTTATTGATGTGTTCCCAGCATCTGAAGACAAAATTACAGAGCTTTTCTGCTTGCTGTAATTGATGTCATGGATTACATTTAACTATTTCCTGATGATTGAGTTGTCCTTCCATTCCTCGAAGAAAAAACAAACAAACAGCACTTGATCATTGACCATTCCTGTGATACACCATTTGGTTCTGTCTACTAGCATTTTGTCCAGATTTTTCTTGGCTACTAAGGAAGTTTGGCCTTTATTTTCCTGGTATTTCCACAATGGGAAGCGTCCTCTCTTGCACCCTCTAGAGCCGTGCTGTGTGGTCATAGCCGCCAACCGAATTGTGCCTCTTTACGTAGGCTGCCGCCTGACCGCAGTAAGCGTTGACCCCATCGGGTGCGCTCCCTGCGTTTCAAGTGCTCAGCAGCCACATGCCCCTCGTCGCTGCCATATTGGACGTGCTGTTCTAGGGACATTTCTCTCCACTGGGATAATTACCTTCTCTTTGAAAGCTTGGAAACAGTTCACTTGTAAGATCATCTCTTTCGATCTGATTTATTGTCTTTCTACCAGTTCTCAGTTTGTGTTTTCTTGCTTTCTTTCTTTATTATATAAGTCTGTGTTTTATTTTGATGTTACAGCTCTTCTGTGTGAATGCTAAGTGTTATGTATTAAGTTCTCTTTAAAAGATAATTGTCAGTATCATAGGCCATAACGGGTGCATTTGAGAAATGCAGATAGGCTGAGTGAGGTCACCTCTCTTACTGTAGGGGTGACCGCTAGTCTCTCTATATGCACACGTGAGCATATTGTTTCTTAAAATTGATAAAAATATAATATTGTAAAATTCACCATCTTTTTTTTTTTTAAAGATTTTATTTATTTGACAGAGAGAAACACAGCCAGAGAGGGAACACAAGCAGGGGGAGTGAGAGAGGGAGAAGCAGGCTTCCCGCTGAGCAGGGAGCCCGATGTGGGACTTGATCCAGGGTCTCCGGGATCATGACCTGAGCCGAAGGGCAGTCGCTTAACCAACTGAGCCACTCAGGCGCCCCTAAAATTCACCATCTTAAGCTATTTAAGTGTACAGCTAAATAGTATATGCTTAATACAAAAATAATCATGTTTTCTAACCTGTTATATTTCTCCTAGAAATGATCTCTTCTCTCATATTTAGAGCTTTTTGTTTCAGTACCTTTGCTCTAACTGCCGGCACGGTGTAAACGGTGGTGCAGTGGTGGGGTCTCATTCCTGACGTTGGAGGAATTCTTATGGATGTTACACCGAGTTATATACCATTTGATCTGCGTGGTCTTTATGACGATATAGTGAGTACAACGACCGTTTCTGTTTACTAGATTAATTTTTTAAATGTAGATAGATGTTGACTTTTATCAAATGGTCTTTTCCGTACCTTTCAGGCAATAGATGCTTCTTTGTTGAGCTGTTTTATGCCATGAATCTCAGTTACACATTTCTTAATATCAGTGAGTCACATATTCCTGGAACAAGCTACTGCTGAATGTATTTCAGTAGGTTAATAGAGCAATGGATTGAATTTGTTGGTGGTTTTTTATGTAAAATGTTTCTAAGTTTGGCTGCTCTGCGTCTTTCATATACATATTTATTTTATATTCGTGGAGTATAAGTGACAGCATTGCGTTGGCTATGCAGAATGAATAAAAATTAGGGACAGTTTTCATTGTTTTTTATTTTATGGGGCAATTAAAATGGCACAAGAATTTTCTGCTCCTTAAGCAGTTTGATAATAACACCCATGAAACCTAACTCTACCTGGTTGGTTGTCAGGGTTCTGATTTGATAGCTTTGTTTTTTTTTTTTAAGATTTTATTTATTTATTGACAGAGAGATCACAAATAGGCAGAGAAGCAGGCAGAGAGAGAGGAGGAATCAGGCTCTCCACTGAGCAGAAAGCCCGACGCGGGCTCGATCCCAGGACCCTGAGAACATGACCTGAGCCGAAAGCAGAGGCTTTAACCCACTGAGCCACTCAGGTGCCCATCTGATTTGATAGTTTTATCAATGGTTATACTCCCTTTAGGGTTTTCTGGTTTTTTTGTTTTGGGTTTTTGTTTTGTTTTGTTTTGTTTTGTTTTTTTACTGTTCCTTACATTGATTTTGGTACTTCATGCTCTCATAGGGAATCATGTATTTCAGATTGGTTATTTAGTTCATTTGCATGGATACTAGTATCGATATTGATTATAATAATGACCTGAAGAAGGAGCATCTGTTAGTGTTTCCCGTGCCCAGAACTTCTGTGGACTGAGGGCCAAGTGAGATGGATGCATTTTACAAATGGGAAAACTGAGGCTTGTGAAGGTTCTAATCATCTGTAAAGCAGGCTGGGAGGTTTGTCTCCCGTTTCAGTGTTATTTCGCCGTTTTTGTTTCTATCTTAATTGGCATCCCCCCCCCCCTTTTCTCTTGTTGAGTCTTAGTTTGTCACATTGTATTTTTACTTCTATCTTTAATCGATTCCTCCTCTATTACAGGTTTTTCATATATTTATTTAGCGTCCTTATGAGGCCTTACCTCCTATATACCATATATGGTTTTATTTCATTTATTTTTTTTGAAGAATTAGTTCACGTTTTTCCTCTTCTTCAAGTGATTGTGTTGATGGTGTGAATCTTCCTATAACGTGATCTGGATTTCTTTAGACTTTTGTACATTGTTCTCATCACTGTGCTTTTTCCGTGCACAGTGTGCTGTAGCCGCCATTACAAACGCCAGTGCGCTGTAGTGGCCATTACAAACGCCGTAAGCCGTGGGGCCCTCGCGCCCTCACAGAGCCCGCCGGGCTACAGGGTGGCCGGGCTCCCCTTGTCTGTGGCCTCACACGGAACTGTGAGCTGTGCTTTGGCAAAGTGCTTCTTGCACCAGTTCAGGTGTGTCTGTTCAGCCTTTTTTCACCGACTGAAGTCACTGGTTGTGACTCTATAACTTCTTTGGAAGATTATTATAGGTTTGTAACCTAAGAATTGTCTGTTAATAAGCTCATTGCCTCTCTAGACATTATTAAAGAACAAAGGATTATTTGATGGGGATTTTCTTCCTCACGATCTCAAAATAGGACATTTCCATTTTTACTGTTAAGTGGCACTGACAAGACAGAGCAGATTTGACCTCTCTTCCTGGTATTTCTAATGCGTGACAGAATTTGGGAAGTCATTTGACTTTTGTAAGTGGTTTAAGGAAGGTTGGGAGGATGTCCTTGATGATTGATACCATAGTCTTCTTGTTGACAAGGTGAAATGTGATTTTTTTTTTCCAGTAGACGATCAACTGATTGTCAGAAAGCTTGAAAAATATGCTCTCTTATACCCCTGAATTGAATATGTGACTCCAAGATGCAGTGGCTCTACTTGTAGGTGTATATATCAGAGAAGCTTTGGAGTCTGCTCTAAACAAGGAGACAGGTATGAGAATGTTCATAATAACACTGTTTATGGTAGCAAGGAAAACAAAGGTAACTGCTTCAATATCCACGAACAGCCAAATGGATGAGTAAATTATGGTGCAGCCATACTCTGGAAGAATAGGATAGCCGAGTAAGAGTGAACGACTCCGTACCACCAAACATATCGGCTGGGGTCGGGCTCACAAATACAGTGGATTTAAACAACAAGCAAGTTGCCAAGCATTTATTCAGAGGTTAAAAACATGTAAATACCCATCGGGCCTCCTGCTCGGCGGGAAGCCTGCTTCTCCCTCTCTCACTCCCCCTGCTTGTGCTCCCTCTCTGGCTGTGTTTCTCTCTGTCAAATAAATAAAATCTTTAAAAAAAAAAAAAATTAAAGGCATGTAAATACCATGTATCATTGAGGGACAGATCGAATCCCTCATTGGGTTCCCTGCTCAGTCAGGAACCTGCTTCTCCCTCTCCCACTCCCCCTGCTCTCTCTCCCCCCCCACACACACTTACTCTCTCAAATAAATAAAATCTAAAAAAAAAAAGTGAATCATGATCACCATCTTTTACTATAAAACTTAATACTACAGAAAAATTCATTCATGGGGTGATTATTGAAGGTATTACCAGTATAACGTGTTTTCTTCCAGTCGTCTATCTGTAAACACACATCCATACCTACACCTGGTCCTATAGGAACCCATTTTATTTTTGTGAATTTATAAGTTCATTTGGGAATGATTAGCATCTTTATCCTATTGAGCCTTTTCTGCCGATACAGAGCTAAGGAGAGGACCGTGATTTATACCCAACACTGTATTGTATTGGTCTCCTAACTTTATTACCAAATCATGTCAGCAGTTAAAATCATACCAGCACTGGTCTCTTCAGGGAGGAAGCCCTTTCCATTTTCATACGGGGTATTGTGTTGTGGACCCCGGGCGTACTGGTCTCAGATTGAGCCAGTTGGCAATTACCAGAATTACTCCTGCCCCAGGGCCTTACCTGGACTTCTGGATATTCGTGAGGTCCAGGATTGCTTAGGTTTAACTTCTGGAGAGACCGATTTCTCTCCTAGTGGCACAAGTTAATTCTAGTATGCCTGGGTGACCGGTAGTCTGCTTCCACTTTTCAACATTTAATTTGGATTGGACCAAACATTTGGATGTGACCTTTTTCTGTGTTGACATTGATTTTCCATTTTTTTTTTAACCTTTCTTTGGGCATTTCACTTGAGACTTGGGGTGGAGGGATTTGGCAAAAGGAAGACGAGATACTGATGTCTCTGATAAATCTTTACTCAGGATCCAAGCTCTCCTAAAAGAAAAATAAAATTCCTTTTTTTTAACATGTAGTGAACTATTTTCTCTGAAAAGACAACCTTTGCTTACTTCCATAGACTGGTCCTTCTCTCACATTCAGGAGTTTCATGTTTGCTATACGTTTGACTCTGCACTAGGTTGGATTTTTCATGCTGGGTGCTTACATTTCATCTTCCAGAGTATTTATTGATCTTTCACAGTTTTGCTTCCAAACTAACACAGCCCTGGGTTTTTCGATTTGTGATCTCTGGGAGGTTGGCCACATCTATGGACCTGAATCTATGAATCTGTATCTGAATTAAAATAAGGTTGTGTCAGGTGATGTCTTACAGCCTTTCCTTCTCTCTTAGCTGCTTTTCCAAGAACCATCCCCACTGTCCAGACCTGGGTTTTCCATCTGTTTGAGTTACTTTGCTGGGCTCAGTATCCTCTTTGCTCTCCTCTCTCTCTCTCTCTCTCTCTCTCTCTCTCTCTCTCTCTCTCTGGATTGCTCTAGGTGACATTCAGAAAGCCAGAGGTCCAGGTGCCATTTCGCAGTTAAGTTAGGGCCCCCCCCCCTCCCCCCACCCCCGCCCTAGAGCTCTTCTCATAATCAGGAGCTTTAAAAAAAAAAAAAAAAAAGGCAGCTTTCATCCTGATGGGATGCACAGGACCTTGCCCCGAGAGAGGTCCGGAATAGCTTTCTTGGACTTGAGCCAACTCAGAAGCGTTGGCACCTTCTCTGATCCTAATTTACAGCAGCCTTGACTTCTGGGCTGAGTGGGCTGTGTCCGCCCTCTGAAGCCACGCGTCCTGCTTCCCTGGCAGGGAAAAGGCAGCAGGGGCCGCGGCTGCGCACAAGGGGGCAGCCTTTTCCACGGATTTCCATCCCTCTGAGGCCAGAAGAACAAAGGAGGGTGTCTGTGAGCGCACCCCTGAGCCCGTGCTCCGCCAGAGCCCGCGTGTGAAACTTGTAACTGTTAACCGTGTCTATAAAGAGCGTCAGGCAGTCGGGTGAAGGGTCTGTGCTGCGTGGGACCGGAGTGTGGGAACACAGCCCCTTTGTGTCTGTGTGGGGGCTCTAAGTGGGGCGCTGCTGCCCAGCCCAGGGTCCTGCACGGGGAGGGCGGGCATCTTTTTTAATCACTGGAGGTTTAGAGACATTCATACAGAGAAGCGGGTCGTCGTCGTTGCAGCTTTGCTGTTGGAGCCCGAGGACCAATTGCATAACTGTCACTGAAATTTATTTTGGTGCCTGCTCGCGCTCGCTGTCGTGCTTTCTTTCCCGTGCCCCTGCCACCTCTCTTCCGGATACTAAAGGCATCATTTCAATCCTGTCTTTGTTTTTTCCTTCGGTTTCCTCTTCATCTTACAAATTGAGTGATGACTCCTTAGGTGGTTTCTACTCAGAAGGAGCATTGTTATGAAAATACATGCTGGTTAGCGGGCAATGAGGTGGAAACATCACTGACATCCTGATCTCCCGTGCCATTGGAGGCATGTCGTCCCTGGTGTTGTTTTATGTCTCCCAGATGACTGTTTGTTAATTTACAGCAGCTCAGCGCATAAATGCATTGATGGTCACATTTCAAAGGATTGGGGTCTGCTGGTTCAAGTGCACATTTGAGGCAGGAGTTGCTATTCCTTCACTGTTGGAGCTAAATGCATCTTACTACTTGACTCTGTAAAAGCTGCAAGAAATCAAATATGCTTTGAAAATGAAAGGCAAAGCCCCTCTCCCCTGGGGGTGGCGGTGAGATAGGGACACATTTTCTTTCACGTTTCTGTAGAAGCAGCAATTAGGAGATTTATTGCAGAATAGTTCTTTTTCTTCAGAGCCAGGAGCCTTCAGTTTTTCCAAAATGACCATTGTCATTCCTTTTTCTAAACAGTTTGTATTTGCAGATCTTTGGCTAACTGGTACACATATAGAGATGTCCCATTTACAGATGTACTTGAACAATGTCTCAAGCGACTTAACCAGCATTTACTGAGCACCAACTGCACACCAGGTGTTCGGTGAGTCCCTTTCATTTATGTTTGCTTAAGGACGTGGTATAATTATCATCTTTGTTTTGCTGATGAGAAAATGGAGACCGGGGAAGTTGGACTTCGGACAAGTGACACTGTCCCAGCCACCCCTTTTTAGCTGGGTTTTGTTTCCTGCATAGTTGTGTAGCCAAGATTAACTTGAATCCTCCCGCCAGGTTCTCCTCATGCCCTCTGACCGTGGCAATGCAAAAATGCTGTGATTTGTGACATTCTGCTTGCGGAGTCCTTGAATTTCATCCTTCTGTCATCCAGTTCTTTTCCTCCTGTAACAGGGATCTGAGACTCATAGAGACTTCGTCTTTTCTGAGCTTAGTTGAGGAGACTTGAAACCGGGATCCAGTCTTTTATAAGGGAGAAAACTATAGGGAAGGACAGGAGGGGAAAGAGCCTGGCTCCTCTCGAAAGGGAGAAGACAGAAGCTGACCAATGAGAATTTGTCATTTATACCTAGTTTAGAAAGAGGCGCTGTATACAGAGCGCTCTTTTCCAGTGGCCCCTTACCCTTCCTCCCAGCAGCCTAGACTGGCTTTGTGTGCACATCTCAGACCCTTTCCTTCCCTCCCTGTGCTTCAGTCCTCACCTCTCCCGAAGACATCAGGATTGTTAAGAACTTATTTTTATTGAGATATAATTGACATATAACAATGTCTAAATTTAAGAGGTACAGCGTGTGGATTTGAATTATTTATATACTGTAGTATGATTACCCCTGTAGCCTTAGCTCCTGTCTTTATCACATCACATAATTAATCATTCTCTTCTGTGGTGGGAACACATAAGGTCTCGTCTCTCAGTGGTTGTGAAGTTACAATACGGTTTCGTTTCTGGAATCATGGTGCTTGCATTAGATCTCCATTTATCGGCTAGTTTCGAGTCTGTACCCATCAGGGCCCCCAGATCCCCGAGGCCCAGCCTCTGGTGACCAACATTTTACCCTCTCTGAGTTGGGCGTTTTCAGATTCCGTATATAAGTGACCTCCTGCCGTGTTTGTCTTTCCCTGCCTCACTTAGCATCGTGCCCTCAAGATCTCTCCGTGTGATGGCAAATGGCAGGGTTTCCTTCTTTCTTACAGCTGGCTGATACTCCAGTATTATGCCGTCATCATCACGCACGCGCACACACGCACACGCACGTGCCCCACAGCCTCTCCGCGGGCTCACCCGTTGATGGGCACTTTGGCTGCTCCCATGTGTCAGTGAATGTGAATGATGCTGCAGTGAAGCTAGGGGTGCAGCTGCGTCTCCGGGCCCTGTTTTCCTTTCCCTAGCTGTGCACCCAGAAGTGGGACCGGCCGGTCAGCTGGCCGCTCCGTCCGTGTTCTTGGAGGACTGTCCGTGCTGCTACCTGGTGAGCGCAGACATGAAACCCAGCTCAGATCCGCCCTCCCAGGCCTTCTCCAGCTGCTCCAGGAGATGCATCCGGCTCCTTCCCTTGAGCCCCGTACCTCTCTGAGCACATCTGCCGCAGCACACTTGTTCCTCGGGCGTGTTACGCGGCGGGGGTGCGGGTGGGTGCGCAGAACGTGTGCCCCTCCACTGCTCCTTCCCACCACGGGCTGGGATGGAATTTTGAGCCAGAGGAAGAAGAGAGTCTGCATATGCTAGGAGATACTGTTACAGTTAGTTTTCGGTTTGCTGGCATTCCTTCTGGAGTGTGCATGGGAAAACCGAGGTGCCCCAGATCAGTAAGGGGGCGCAGGCGGGCGCCTGGGCGGCTCAGTCAGTCAAGCATCTGCCTTCGGCTCAGGTCTTGGTGCCAGGGTCCCGCGGTGGAGCCCCGCGTCGGGCTCCCTGCTCGGCGGGGAGCCTGCTTCTCCTTCTGCCTGTTGCTCCCCCTGCTTGTGCTCTCTCTCTAATACAAATAAAATCTTAAAGAAAAAAAAAAGAAAGAGAGAGTGAGGGCTCACAGCTTACTGAGCCGCTTGAGTTCCCAGCCTGTGGCCACCAGCCATGTGTCCCGTCGGCTACTTTGTTTCTTCTGATACTCAGTGTGCTCACCAGAAATTTGTTTGTCCTAAGAGCCCATGTCAGTTGAGGGGGCAGAGCGTGAGGGCAGCTCGCCTGGTGCACGCACGCGTGGCACGGTGTCTTTCACACGTGGATACACAGGCCTGCCCACGTGCGACGCGCACAGCCTGAGACCTCCCGGCTGTGTGAGATGACAGCTGATCGGACCTTGGTCTTACTCAGAGCTTTCAAAATAGCTTTGCTTTTTGAGTAACTTGAGTGTTTTCTGGATTTGTTTGGCCCATAAAAGTCTAATATATTCATAGTTATTTAGATACTAAACTTGGAAAACAGTTCCCTTTATGAGGTTAGACAAGCTTAAAACTGAAACCAGGTGTGTTAACCCTGTGTTAAAATATAAAAGTGTCTTTAAAAACAAAAGCCCAGGATTTCCAAAACTCACATTATGACCAGATTTAAATTTGGTTTTGAATGTAACAAGTCTGTGGCTTTCTTGGTTCTTTGCAAGCATCGTGGAATATTTGTGTGTGTGTGTGTGTGTGTGTGTGTGTGCGCATCCTGTTTTGTTTTCCGTTTTTGTTCCGTGTGCCTCTCTGACTTCCAGATTCTGAAAGCGGGGCTGTGATGGGAAGGGATGTGGGCAGGAAAGGTGAGTGCTGGGGCCCATGACTCGATCTCCCTTCCTGGGTCAAGCAAGCTGTTGATTTTTATATCGACCCTGACCTCCCAGCCTGGCTTATCCAGGGCCCCCTGCTTTACGCTCGCTGTCTTGGAGAAGGCATTGTGACCCCTTTCGCTCCTGAAAAGCCTAGTTTGGATGCTGAATTCTGTGGTCCACCCTAGTTATGACTGAGTATTTGTCCTTGATTATCATATGCTTTGGTCTTAATGTTTCTTTTGTGCATTTTTTTCACGATACTTCTGTGTCTTATAAAAGACACAAAAAAACTTCTTTGTCTTACAAAAACTTTTTTTACTATACTTTCGAGTGTTGAATTCCTTAGAGTTTTGGAAGGTATAGCCCACTTTCAGTTCCATAAATCATTGCCTTTTATGTTTTTCACATCAGTCCTTAAACATAAGAGTCAACTCCAAAACGCTATCCTGTGTATCCCACCACTTTAAGACGGAGACTGTAAATTCTCTCAGGAATGCACCTGGCCCATCTTTGTCTCCGCCAGTGTCTGGCGATATGCTTTGAACTAGGTGAGAGTTAAAGAAGTGTTTCTGGAATGAATCTTGGGGGAAACAGTTTGGCCATGTGGAATGAAGGGTGAAGTTGGGTCTGGTCTGACGTTGGCGTCGGGCCCTTGGGTGAAGGAGCCGGACTGGGCTGGGGTCGAGGAGCCCACAGC
Organism: Spilogale gracilis; assembly: GCA_004023965.1. Lineage (NCBI taxonomy): Eukaryota > Metazoa > Chordata > Mammalia > Carnivora > Mephitidae > Spilogale > Spilogale gracilis. The sequence continues at coordinate 14,122 of PITA01017157.1, read as the reverse complement.
ACCACTGACCAAACCTAGTTGTGCAGGAGATACCGTTCATCTCGTTCTGTTACCTAGGGACTCCCAAAGAAGTCCTCAGTAAACTCTCTCTCAGGGAGAGCTCCGTTGCAGAGATTACGCTGCTCCTAAATACAGAGACAGAGGAGTTGCCCAGTGCCCAAGCAGGGAGCAGCTGAGTTTGGCCACTGTGAAGGTGAGGAGTGTTGGCGACAAGACCGTTTTGAGGCCAAGGAGAGTGGGGGCCCCGAGTCAGGTGGAGGCCGCGTGGGATGGTAGCCGGAGAGCCGTGCCAGGAGATCATGGAACAGGCCACAGATTTCTGTGATTGAACCGTGGGTCTTTCTCAAGAATGGGTTTGGTTTCTTAATTTGAAAGCTAAATGTATTTGGTAACACTTGATCAGTTATGTGCCAGAGGAAGGAAGAACGCCCTTTTAAAGAATTTAATTTACAAAATATGCCTCGTACTTTGATGGGCATTTTATACCACCAGAAATAAAGTTTTAGTTCTTTTAAAGGCGTTGCCATATTTTACTCTAGCCGAGCACCTCCACATTTAGGCAGAATGTGGCCAGACCTAACTCTTTTTACTTGTCATAATGCTGTAGACTCTTCTGAGGAAAAACCTGAACGATGAGAAAGTACAGTAACTTTTGACTTTGTGTTCAGAGTGTGAGGGCTGCTTATCCGAAAAGCTAGGAGGGGGTATGATTGAGCACAGCAAGAGGCTGTAGATAAATTGAGCACAAAATATTCTCTGAGTTCCAAGTCATCAGCTGTTTAAAACATCATGATTGATGCTCAGTAAATATACACATGGTCGAATGGACATTCCCCCCCGCCCCCCCCGGCAAGTGTGGATATTTGGTCATTAAGTTCACCATTCCATTTTCAGGCTCAGTGGTCACAAACCAGCACACAATCCAAGGGTGTTTCCATTTTTATTAAAATGTGTGTGTGTAAAATTTGAATTGTTTTCTGTTTGGAAAATACCCGTTCTTGGCAAATTTAATTGATATGCTTTTATTTTGATTTCACTTGTGCTGACATAAATATCTGAGTAATACAGAAATGTCAGAACGTAATGGCCTCATGTCTGCAACCCCTCCTCTGACGTTACCATTGGTAACAAATTGGGGTGTATGGGTCTGTGAGTTTGCCTTCTACACACACACACCGGTCCTTGAGTTCTCCTTCTACGCACGCACGCACGCACATGCACGATTTTGCCTCTTTCCTTTGTTTTGTAGATGTGGCATTGAGTCTGCGGTGGCCTTGTGCGGTTCGGCAGATAGTTCTTGACTCTCAGTGTTAGGAGGGATTGTGCACTCCAGGTGTGTATAATCTGCGACATTCCCTTCTGATACGATTTCAGATTCATTACTGTTGTTAATTTCTTTATCAGTTCATGTGAGGGCTTGCCACCTTATAGGAGTGGGGAAACCCAGAGAATGAAATGTTTATGAAGGCCGCTCTTTAGGCACAGAGCAGCAGGATCTGACCACGATGACTGCTCGTAATTCTTTATGAACAGTGCTAGTTTCTGTAATTCCTAAAGGACAGAATGGTACATCTGCTTGTATTTTAATTATTTTAGGAGGTTCCGGACATTTCCACACCTGGTCTTACTTACTGCCATTTGTTACTTTCAGACACAGCGTGCCTAGCCTTTTTTTTCCCTCCACGGATGCTAAAAAATCCCGTTAGTTTGTACCCTCAGCAGCTCTTTCCTGCTCTTCCTGCACAGCCCGGCTGGTGCTCAGCTGCATGTTCCTGAGTGGAGGAGCGTGACACTGTGAATCTCCTTCAGCTCACACCTTGTGTGTCAGAGTCAGAGATTCTTACGGCTTGTATTCCACATCACTCTCCTGTGATGATTTTATCCCCGTCCAGTCAGTCACAGCCAGAGATCGTCACTTTGCCACAAATACAGGGCTCCTCCTTGTCAGGCCACACGCGGCTCCTCAAAAGTTACTTTCAAATTGGATCACATAACTTGCAGACATCCTCCAGGAAAGCAGGTGTGGTGGGTTGGAGTGAAAACCCCAAAACCCGGCGCCCATGACCCAAAGCTGTCTGTGTCTGATCACGTAGGGACGAGGTGTGCTCCAAGTGGGCTTGACGGGCCCGGAACGACCCCAGTGACGAGCCTCACCCTTCTCTGCCCTCACCCCAAGCTTCAAGGGAATCGTTGAAGTGACTGAGTTTGGGATTTCTTGTTCACATCCATTTTTAATACTACCACCTTGTGTTTTTATAGCACCGTATGCTTTTCAGAGTGCTTTTATCTGAAGTATTTGATCTGTCCAGTCTGCTCGTAGCTTACCGGGATATATTTCAAAGGCCAGTAATGGTTAGGTTGGAAGTAATATTTATTAGAATAGTGACTTTGAAAACTTGGAAATCATTTCCAGGTGTTTTAGATAGGCTGCATTTGAATGATGAAATTTTAAACTTGGTTTTCCATGAAAGAAAACCTCACTGCTTTAGTAATCTTAGAAATTAGCAACTTCAAAGATTTCCATTCTGTTGTTGTTTTTCCTTCTTTACAATGAGTATGTATAATTGACTGAGATGTGAATAATGAGTCATAAGTGTAGGGAAAGTTCTGGATGTAGCCCGGGTTGGGGGGGCAAATACAGGGTGAAGAAAACTCAGTTTTTCTTAAATACTTAAGGTGGTGGAAATGGATTTTAAATAATTTTCATTGTAGAAAATCCTTTTTTTTAAATCGCAATAGGAATGCACACTATGATGGAAAAAGTCCAGGGAGAATCAGAAAATAAAAGCATAGCTGTGCAATATATGTTTTGTGGGACTTTATTCAGATTTTACTTGTGCCCTACTGTCCCTTTTTAAAATGTTCCATGGACGTTGGGGGCGCCTGGGTGGCTCAATCCTTTAAGCACCTAGCCCTTGCTCTCAGCTCAGGGCTTATCTCAGGGTTGTGAGTTCAAGCCCCGTGTTGGGCTCCCAGTGTGAAGCCCACTTAAAACAAAAAACAAAGATGTCCCACAGAGAGTAAAGACGAGGTGTGCCCACACATGCACACACACCTGTATTAAACCAGTATTATTGCTTATATTACTCAAGACATAAAAAATATATATATTAGAGACAAAGTAAAACCTCCTGCCATGATTTCAGTCGCCAGTGCTTTCTGTGCCCTAGAGACGATTACGTCACCAAGATGGCAAATGTGCAGCAGGTCTCCAACCTGCCCTCCTCTTCTTGTCAAGACTAGAGATTCAACATAAACCCGAGAACTCTGGCCCAGCTTCCCACCACTCACAGAACAGGTGCTTCCCTCTCCTACAGTGAACACGGAAGAACCTCTGGGCGTCTAGAAAGAGATCTCAGAGGAAGAAGACCAGTTTGACCCACCAAAGCAATAGGACTGTCTGAAACAGACTCCTTCCGAGAAACTGGAGGGAACTTAGAAAAATGAAATATTATCCCAGGTAGGATTAGGAGGCTGCAGCGTTGGTAAGAGCCAGAGAAAATACTCAAGAAGAACACATGAACTGAGAACAGAAGCATTACTGGGAATGGCAAACCTGGCTGTAAGATTTTAAAACGGAGCCGCGGAGGAGCAGATCCAGGGCTGAGGAACCCCGAGCCCATGAATGAGAAGAAGGCTTTCCAGGAACTCTAACAGAACTCAGACTGAGGGAAAAGCTAGCACGTGGGAAACAGACTCAGCGAGTTCAGTCTAAGTGGATGTGTACACTGATGTGTGTGTGTGTGTGTCTTCACACCAGAAGTCACGGGAGGGAAGCGTCCAGGGACTTACGTCCTTGAATGGAACACACACCCTAAGGAACAGACGCAGTTGAGGGGCTGGGGGCAGAAGTGCGAAAAAGAAAACCTCCCAAGATATCCTAACTGGAAATCTCAAGAATTTCACGGATAAAAATGTGTGTGTGCACGTGTGTGTGTGTCCATTCCAGACCATCCACATAGTCGAAAGCAGGGGCACCCACGAGAAAAAGAAAATTAGATCAGCATCAGGCTTCTTTTCCTGTCCCCAGAATTCCGAAAAGGGAGAGTTGTGATTCATGAATTCTCTATCCTTCTGGGTCCATCTCTTTCCCTCATTAGAATATAAGCTTAATTCAGTAGATGCATAGGAAATACTGTGCCCTACATGTAAATTAAATTTAAAAGCTGGATTCCAGATGACAGACCAAATCTTGACAAAGTCCCTAAAATATAAACTGTAAGGCAGTTTTATATTGTAAGATAAACTAAAAATTACAATTAATAATAGAACTTATTCAAAATAATTCTCACCAGTTAGATATTAAAATACAATCTCTCCAGTCACTTTTAGGGCGAAGTAGAAATTAAAGTCGCATCTGTAGGATACAGCGATCTCTTGAGCTAAACACTTGGATTTCACTTTAACCAAGCAGTATTAGTGCAAGTTACACCCAATTTACAGTATTATTTTCCCCTATTCTTGGAAATAAAAAATGGAACTTGAACTTCAAATGTCTGTCATGGTGTCGGCTCCTTGCTCATGGGCAGGTGTGTCCTCCGTACAAAACCACCGTGACGGCAGTGGTGTTCGTCACCCCTGCTAACGTCCTCTGTACAGTGACATATAATAGCATTTGTGAAATCACACTCAAAATAGTCACACAAGAAGGGAAGGTTCAACAAAATAACTTGAAGGTAGGGTGATCAGGGAGCCCAGGGTTGAAGGGGATGGTAAGCAGCATCGCTGTAGAAAGTAGCTCAAGTAACTGTAGGCTGAGGTCCCGGGGAGGTGCCCAGCGAGCCCCTGAACCACGGGCACTAGTCGCACAGCACTGTGGGGTGTCACTTGCAGGAGGAGGGGGCCCTGCACAGAAGAGCAGCGCGAGCCTCCATCCTCAGGGAGAACGCATGCACCGTAAAGGTCACGAAGGTCACTAAACATCATGAAGGTCACTTCCGCAAGAACAAGCTAGAACAGAAAGCTCAGGTCTGGAAAATGTGTCACAGGCCCTGCAAGATGTGGAAAAAGAAAACTGCCAGGCTCACGAGAGCCAAGTGTTAAATGAATTTTGCTGACCAGTTGTTAAACTCAGCCATTATTTTAAATTAAATTGTAAGGGAGGTGGGGGGGCGGGGTGGGCATTAGGGGCGTGGCCGTGATGAGTCACCCAGTACTGTGCTGTTAACCTACAGAAATTAAATGAAAATAAATCGTATGATTTATAATCAAGCTAGATTATCACAATTAAAGGTAATAAATACTCAGAAAGGCATCCAAAAAGAAGTGGGTGGTGCTTCTGGCCATAGCAAAATGCAGTGAAACTGGACCCTCAGCTCATGACTGGAAAGGGCTCCGTTCAGCCTGGTTGGGAGTTGAGCCGCGCAGGCCAACTGTCCTTTGACTTCTTATGTGAGGAGAATGTGCGTTTGTGCTGGGCTTGGCCAGAGAGCCGGACAGCACGGGATAGTTCTTCAGGATGCTCTTGTGTTCTGTTAATGGCCCTTCCCCCTCTTGCCCAGTGCCCGGCATTGTATGGATACTACTTGAAGGCAGACAGGAGGATGCCTGCGTGGATTCTGACGTTGACAAAAGCAAGATTCTGCATACCAAACCCTAGAGATGTGGTTCTGAAACTCTGAGTATAGAAAACTAGATTCTGTTTTTATTATTTCATAAGAAAAAAAAATTAGGAAAAGTCCAAGAGAGAGCACCCCCCAGTAAGTGATTCACCGGGAGGATTGGATGGTACTAATGCACTGGAATGGGTAAAGATCAGGTGTGTTTGAAGACCTCAGTGTAAAGATAAATTTCCTCCTCGAGGAGAGGGGGAAACAGCGCGCATTGGGAATGTGTGGGGTTAGAGTGGTATACGTACAAGAGTTTCAGCTCTAAGGGAGTTCTGTCCGCCCTTGCGGGCTGAGATGAGGTTAGAGAGCTCTGCGTATATGTCAGTCCTGCATGGTACTGAGTTCTCATTTAAAGTGTTTGTATTTTATAATTATCAGGGAGGGGGAGCGCTACATGTAAGTTGGCCACTTATGTTACTTCCTTTGAATTGCTCCTTTGGCTCCATTTTTTTAATTTGACTGTATTTTATTCATTTTCTCATTTTTTTGTTAAAAAGCTTTTGTTTTTAATTTTTTGTTTTTAATTTATTTGACAGAGAGAAACACAGCCAGAGAGGGAACACAAGCAGGGGGAGTGAGAGAGGGAGAAGCAGGCTTCCCACCGAGCAGGGAGCCCGATGCGGGGCTCGATCCCGCGTCTCTGGGACCTGAGCCAAAGGCAGACACTTAGCGATTGAGCTACCCAGGCGCCCCTAGTAAAAAGCTTTTTACGTGTGGAGGCTATTCATCTTTGTTTGAGTATACACTTTATATAATGTTTTATAGTTTTTGGTTTGCCTTTTAACTTTCATTTTTGCCAGAGGGAAGTCTTTCACTTTTAGAGGCAAAGGTGTACTTTTTCCTTTGTCTCCCTCCCCCCCACCCAATTTCTCTGAGGTAGTTGAAACTCTTGTAGTTGTTTTTCTTTAACTTCCTTTGCATCATTTCTGTCTCTCTTCATTTGGGAATACACACGTTGTGATGAGTCAAGGCGGCCGGTGGAGTGTAGAGAAGAGTTCTGGCCTCCCCCTTCTCTGGGGAACAGCCCCGCGAGGGTGCTCACGTGCTCACATGGGGCTCACAGAAACCCGTCTTTTTGCTCCTGTGTGAGGTACACGTGTAATTGTAGTTTCGAGTCTTTATTTCTGAAAGTGGGTGGCCTGGTGTCCCGACCCCGTTGAGGGAGGGAGGCCAGAGACACGCACCCGCTGCCCCGGGAGTCCCACGTCTTCGGGACGGGGTGGTCGTGGGCCGGCAGCGGGACTCCTGCTGGCTCTTTCTGACAGAGGCCATGTGCCGGCTGACATGAGATACTTTTCTTTTCCTCCTTGAAGCATCTGCCCCATATTCGCGCCATAAGGGACATAAGGGTCTCCTGACCTCCTCAAGTAGTGGACACTCACCCAGCTCGCTCTGATTTAGTCTCGGCCCAGAGCCCTCACCTGAGAAGACCTTGCATTTCCTTGTTTTCACGATATGCATATTCTGGCAGTAGATTTTTTTCACCTCACTTTGTCCAAAAATTTGTATCTGTCAACCTCTGAGGAGTTGGGGAGTTAGGAATATTCGTCCTTTTCCTTACAATCTACTTAGCTTCCATTTTCTCCAAATGGCTGGTGACCGGGTGGAATTCCTAGAACCACAGGAGGGCCGCGCAGGGCTGGGGGAGGCATTGCTGGGGAGGTGCAGGGGCACGTGGGGCACAGCCCGGCTGCTTACTGCCCACCCCACGTCAGTACTTGGGCTTCGTTCCTGATGGGGTCAGCCCTGCCGGGGTCTGGGGGAGGCGTCTAGCTGCTCCCTGAGTGAATGCGAAGTGTGTCTTCAGAGTAGGGGGGAGGCCAGTTCCTCCGGAGAGCCTCTCTGGGGTAATTAACCCCTCCTTCTCCAGGGGGATGAGCTCTAGGCATTCCCAAGCCAGCTTAATGACAGTGTGCTGTCTTTCCCGTTGTTAGGTCACTTTTCTGAAACTGACCACCATGGTGTGACCCTTCCTCGAGCCTCTGCTCCCATGGGCACCAGGAGTTGCCCCGGCTGCTCAGGGCCCCCGTACGTAGAGCTCAGCAGCAGACCTTGTGCCCAGTGGGCTAGCAGCTGGCCTTCCCGGGGAAGACGTTTGTAACAGTGGCATTCCTAGCCATGTCAGGGGCCAGATCCCTGGATTAAAAAGTGTTACCCACTGCTGATGCTCACGATGGCCAGAAGACTGAGTCACTTCTCTTGTGCTCCATTCTGGCCTGCTTCATGCCTCTCCTCCCCTCTCCTAGAGTGCCACAGCCCCACAGCGCGTAAACCAAACCCGTGGGGAAGAGGGCACGGCCGGCTCTAGCCATCCTGAAAGGTGAGCCCCTCATTAATTAGGTACCGATCGAGTATTCTGCTCGTGGGCTCCTAAGATAGCCCGACATTATCCTTCTGGGCAGGCTTCCCAGTGCTTTGCACTTCTTAGGGAATCCTGTGCTTGGTTTTGTTTTAATGTTGGCTTCAGTAACTCCCGAAGAAATGTAACCAGCTGCCAGCCGACCCAGCTCACAAACAGAACACAAGGGCCTATTGTCCACCCAGTGATAATAGTCAGAGTGGCCAGAAATTCAGCGCCACGGAGCCACAGAATACATTTTCCTGGACCATCCTTAGAACCTTTGTTGTGACTGCATTTCTTCCAGCTCCTATCTGATCTAGGGGGCGAGTGCCTCAGCAGACCTGCTCTCCTCAGCTGGCCTCTGCTACTGTCGGGGGGACTGCTCACAGGCAGGGTGTCCTCGGCGGTAGCGTGACTCCACACCCAGAGGAGGCGGGCCTGACGCTGCAGCGGGGCCAGATGCACGCACCAGAGGACCCAGTGAAAGCTTCCCTGTGCTTCGTGGGGGAGAAGCAGCCTCAGACTGTTTGCTTCTGGCGGATCTGAGCTCAGCACAAGACGAGCACCTTTTCATACAAATAACCATCTAGAAATGGGCCCAGAAATGGAGGGAATTGCACGTGTCGAGCCGGAGTTACGAAGACAGAGGTGCTGGGAGGGTGTGATGACCAGCTCCCAGCGTGGAGAGGCCTGTGGGACTCCAGGAGGGGAAAGTAGAGGTCGGTCGTTACTACGGAGGAATATGCTCTGGGGACAGCCCGACACCTGGAGGCGATGTAACGTCCGTGTGCGTGTCGTGCGCTGGGTGCTGGTGACAAAGCCATGAGCTGCGCACACTCGCACAAGTTGGAAGCCCTGCGCCCCGGCCAGGACGGGGCCCTCTGTGAGCACGGCGTCCCCGGGTAGGTGGGAGAAGGCCCCGTGCTGCAGGAGGTGGTTCGGAGGCACAGAGGCTGTTGAGGTCCTCCCGCTTCTGTGGCTGCACGCGATGTCCTCCCCTGTGACTTTCAGTTGTCACGGAGGATGCTCGATCGGGGAGGGGGGGGTGTCAAGAAGCTGAAGTAAAGCAATAGGTCATCTCCTTCCCATGTTCAGGTTTAGTCACAAACTGTATCTGAAATGAGATTCAGAGGCTCTATAATTTGTTTTCTTGGCCTCGTATACAAAGTACAGAAATACAAATTTGAGTCTTTTTGGTCGCCTGGAGATCATTTTATCACGGTCTGCTAAATTCAGGACAAAGTCTAGTGTTGAGTTTCTGTAGAGTGAGCCATTTCTGAGTGGAACGGAGCCCTGCCAGGGGAATCCGCTAGTGGCTAAGCTGACTCTGCTCGTGGGCGGGAAGGCCCGAGTGCCCTGGAATTCTCTGGTTTGTAACAGGTTTCACTAGGGGCAGGGCCTGTTAATAAGTCAGAAGGACACTTGTGATGGTTTGAGAAAACACACCAGAGGCCCCAGTAGAGGAGAGGATGCTCCCCTGACCTCCCTTTTTGTGGGTCTCCTCGTTGGGGTCGGTTAGAAGTGACAGTCTTACCTCACAGTGGTGCTGCTGGGGTCTTCGCCCCGAGGCCCCCGAGGACCATGTGACGGACATAAGCAGCTTGAGATGACTTTCACATTATTTTGCTGACTACTTTCTGCAGCACTTTCTCTGTTTTTCTTGGAGCCAGAGAAACCCTTCCCGTGGTGTAACTGAGACCATCTTACTGGCGGCGGCCAGGATTCGGCACTGGCCACTGCTAGGAGCAGAAAGAGACACTTGGCAATTCTTTGGGTGATGTGTTGGGTTAGTAAGCTAAGTAAAGGTTAGAGGTAGAGAAGTGTGTGATGTTTGGTAGGAAGTGTTTTGTTTTCCCGAAAAATGAAAAGACCAAAAACCAAAGAATAGTCTTCAGAGCCATTTCGAGCATCTAGCAGTGGGAATCTAAAAGGACCAGCCTCTGAACGAAGCACAGTGTCGGGAGCGGGGGGCAGACGCGTGGCCGCAGCCCGGACGAGGCCGCCTGCGCTGGCGGGAATAAGGCCGTGAGTCGCCCAAGGGCGGTGTTCACGAGAGTCTGCGCGAGGACGTTGCCCCGGAAGACACGTTTCATTCGTCATTGGACGATGTGGCGGGAAGAGGGCCAAAGCGACAAGCCATGCGCTCTTTCTCCGGCTGCTGGCTCCTTTGTGAAGGCTCTGAAGTGGTCTGTCCGTATCAGCTGAGTCGTGGCATCCCGAGAAGACTCAGAAGGACCTGGAGTAGCCTGGATCTGTGTCAGATAATGTCTTTAAGTAAATTTTATTGGTGCGTCATCGGCATTGAGAAAAGTGTGCAAATCTGAAACCACAGCGTGATCGGTGTTCCTAAGCTCCGCACCCGCCAACCTTACTAGCACCCGATTTAGACGCAGAGCACGGTCAGCGTCCCAGAAGCCGAGGCCCTTCCAGCTACTGCCCCCGCCATGCCCACCCCAAGGGTGGCCACCCTCCTGGCTTCTGCCGTCCTAGATTCCTTCTAGCTGAATCGTGGACAATGTCCCTGCGTGTCGGGGCGTGCTGGTGGCCAGAGTCACCGTGTCCACCCTCCTGTTGGCAGATGTCGAGTTTCGTTCCTGTGCGGCTGTTAGGAGGAGCGCTGCTTTGAATGTTCCCGTGCATGTCTTTTCCTGAACGTTTGGACACACTCTTGTTGGAAAGGCAGTTGCTATGTTGTCGGGTGGGTGTAGGTACCAACGTAGTGAATGTCCGGTTTCTGCTTCCAGCAGGAGCTCACTGAAGACCCCAGTGGCTCCCGATCTTTGCCAGCGTCTGTCTGTTTTCCACGGAGCCGTTCTGCCCTGTGGGAAGTAGTGTCTTACATCGGAGTCCCTGGTGACTAGTGAATTTAAATTCCTTGTCATTTATTTTACTGACCATTGATTTTTACCCACTTATGAAATGCCTGTTAAATGTTTGTCCACTTTTTTAAGGTTCTCTGCCTCTTTTGTATCGATTTATACGCATTCTTTATATATTGTGCATCGAAGTCCCTGGCTGGAGGTATTTATTGGGTATATGTAGGAGTTGCCTTCCACTTCCTAACAGTGTCTTTGGGTGAACCGCAGTTTTTAATTTTAATATAGTGTAATACTTCTCCATTTTTTATGATCCCTGCTTTTTGTGTCCTTTTTCAGAAATCCGCTTGCTCCAAAGTCATAAGAAGTTCTGTGTTGTTTTCTCTAAATTTCTTTGTTCTATTTATGAGATTGAGACTTGTGATCTGTCTGCAGTTGGTGATGAAATGGTGAATGAACGCTCGGCAGTGTGACAGAGCCTTTAGAATGCTCTAGGCGCACTTAGAGGAACAGAGCGTGAGAAAACTGAATGTGGGTTCTTGGTCTTTGTTTCTTTCTCCTCCGTGGTGGCCAACACAGACCTGTAAACCTAAGTGGTGAACAGATATTTGTTGACATAAATCTAAAACACGCAGTAATGTTATGAAATACTCCTTCGCCAGCTGTGTCGAGCTCTCCTCTTAAATAAACCATGATATATGAGGTTATAAGGTTCTGTAGGACTCTTTAAATTTTGTAATTACTCAATTGACTTTGAAGAAAATATTAACCATTGGGAAAGTGATCATTACGAATGGTAGAGGACACAGGGCCTGGGGTCTGGTGTCGCAGGCCCACATCTAATGCCAGGAGGGCCTGTGAGGGGATCTGGAGATTAGGGTCTTTGTGGAACTAAGAGCGAACAGGGCCTTCAGTTTGAGGTTCTCAGGACCTTGATTAACCTCAGGAAGCATTCCAGCTCCCCATCAGATAGGAATCCAAAACTCCCTCAGCGGGCAGCAGGCACCAGGGAGATCATGTCTGGTGTGCTTCAGTTTCTAGGGCCTCAGCTGGCTCATTTAGGGGCACACGTGTGCAGGGCAGTCGCTGAGTCTGTCGCCATCGGCCCAAATGAGGCATGCCCTTGAGGCACAGGAACAGCCGAAGGCTGGTTGGTTTTATCTTCTGATGAAAAAAAATTGATAATCATAAAAAGAGCATATAATGTATTGAACATCCACCTAGAAATGAAATTCAAAGGTAAAATAATCTCCCTGCTTACCTAATTTCAAAAACATCAATACAGTTACCTTTGCTGTGATAGGAAGAGAAATGGCCCGCAGTGAACTTGAGTACCTTGCAGCTGACAGTCCCGGGAGCGCGGCGGCTGCAGGGGCGGCTGGAAGCGATGTGTGCTCTCATGACTCAGAGGCTGCCAGTGGCTGTCGCCGATACGGTGAACAGCTCATTTTCAGAACGGAATTCCTAAAAGCTCAATGTATATTGCATTGTGAAGAAAGGACTTTGTTATTAAAAGGGAGTTAGGATTAAGCTCAGGCAATTAGGAGCAGGTTTGCCCAGCAGAACACTCAGAAGCTGTGCGACCTGGGGGAGTTCCTCCAGGGGGACATTTGCGCACATGCAAGGCCCTGGGTCCCGGCCCCGCCCCCTGGATGCCAGCAGTGGGCCCTGGCCAGACGTGTGTCCAGGAGAGGCCAGATGCCTGCAGTTGTCCCCCTGGAGTCATATTACTGCTCGTGGGGTGCTGCGGTGCACCAGCGTGCCTGTTCCCAGCACCGGGGGGAGGGGGTCCGTAGCTGGCAGGCAGGCCGCTGAGTCGCACGGTTGTTCTTCCAAGGGGTCACGACCATCCTTCCTGTCTGCAGTGCAGACGACCTACCTGGTCTGTGCCTCTTCACCAGATCCGTGCTCTCTTTGGACTTACACCACTTGTGCTGGTGTGAAATACCATCTCTCTGCACTCATTCGCATTTACCTGTTATTATTTAGATTAAGGTTCTTTTTTAATATATTTTCTGACTGTCGAGTGCTTCTCTCGGAACTGCTGATGTTCTCTGCCTCTGCTGCTGGTGGGTCGCCTGTCTTTGTCATTGATGTGCACTAGTTCTTTATGTATTATGTTTACTAATCCTTTGTCTTTTAAACATTGAAAATACTCTGTAACTTTTAATTTTTGGCATTTTTGTGGTATAGTTCTAGTAAGACTTACCAGTCTTTAGTCATCTTGTGATCTGTGCTTTCAGTGTTTAGGTCTCACCTTCGGGTCTTCGATCCCTGTGAAGTGTATTACTCTGCGTGCTGCTGCGTGTTATCGTTTCCATGTCGTCAGCTCATGGTCTCGGCGGTGTTCTCCCAGCAGGGCCCCTCCCCCAGTGCTGCCCCTCGGGCATGTCCGGGTTCCCACATACATGCTTCTGGCTCTCCTGGGTCGCCTCTGCTGTGTGTGGCTACGCTGTCAGTACATTTGTTTTCCGTCAGTTGCCGTACTGTCCTGAGAAAGGAGATCGGAGCGGGCCTTCGTGTATTTGTCTTAATGTGACCCGCGGCGCAGAGCTGGGGCCGCTCTTCTCCGGCCTCCTGCGCGACCCGGCTGTCCTCCGTTTTGTTCCCTGGGTCATTTCAACCAGGCTCTGTTGTGCGTCAGTAACAACATTGCCGTTTCATCCAGATGTGACTCCACTTCCTGCCTTTAATTGATAATATCTCGAGCCTAAATATAAAAAGAAAGCCAGTTATGACTTCCTGGCTGGGCAAAGCCAGGTCTCTTTTATTCTTTTCACCTGAAAGCATTGCCAGTGTTGTGCGAGGCGTTTTGCGCTTTGTGCTTTACTTAAATCGTTTCAGTTGAAACGTATCTCCAAGGAGCAGCCTGTAAAACTGTATTCCTATGTAAAATATCAACGTAGGTCAGTGGGCCAGGATCCAAAGCTCGTACGTGGATCTGACTATGAATATGAATTTTATGCTTCAAAGGAATCTTTACAGTTAACCAGTTAGTAGTATGTATAAAAAATCAAATAAGAGTTCTTACCCTACACTGAAAAAGCCCCGAATTTTTCACCAACATTTTAAATAAAACAACTACCGTAAACACCTTGCAGGGCCCCTGCGGCTGCAGACGGCGGTACTGTCCCGTGCCATGTGTGCGCAGGGCCCCCGTGGGTGCGGCTGTAGACGGCGGTGCTGTCCCGTGCCATCCGTGCGCAGGGCCCCCGTGGGTGCGGCTGCAGACGGCGGTGCTGTCCCGTCGTCCCATCCGTGCGCAGGGCCCCCGTGAGTGCAGCTGCAGACGGCGGTGCTGTCCCATCGTTCCATCCATGCGCAGGGCCCCCGTGGGTGCGGCTGCAGACGGCGCG
>PITA01017156.1:0-44211 GCA_004023965.1 Spilogale gracilis | reverse complement strand
AAGTTGGAGGGTCCACCAGAGCCCTTCAGCACCTGCACAAATGCGCTGTGGGGCTGCACTGTAACTCCTTGGATTGTGAGCCGGCAGAACCAGGAATTTAAACAAGTCAATGCGACTTGGACCTTGCTGATCAACAGACTTGAACTTCTGAACCTCTTGATTATCTTTTTAAACATTCTAGCCTCAATAAAAGGAAAAAAGAAAAAAGGCATCCTTAAATACAGGCCCTATAAGAAATACTCTTTTAAGTTAATAAAGAGTCAATGAATGCCTTGAGCAATGACAGAATGTTCGGTTCAGTGTCATCAAAATTACCAAAATCCTACATGACATACAAGTTTTCAGGATTAGTTATGCTCCTGAGAAAATAACAACCCAGCTGAATGGTTAAAACAGCGTTTGAGGGGCGCCTGGGTGGCTCAGTTGTTAAGCAACTGCCTTCTGCTCAGGTCATGATCCTGGAGACCTGGGATCAAGTCCCACATCGGGCTCCCTGCTCGGCGGGAAGCCTGCTTCTCCCTCTCTCACTCCCCCTGCTTGTGTTCCCTCTCTCGCTGTGTTTCTCTGTCAAATAAATAAATAAAATCTTTAAAAAAAAAAAAACAAAAAAAAAACAGCGTTTGATGTCTCTGAATTGAAAAGGTTTCTTCACAAATTACTGAACTTCAAAAACGTGTAACTAAAATCACTGAATATTTTTAAAAAGTCGTTCTCCACAAAACACATGCTGGGAGTAGTTCAGAGCCTGCCTGATTCCCGGCTGGGAGAGCGTGGGGGGGTTTGCACGCAGCAGGGCTCCAGGCCAGTACAGGGCCTACGGGGACCAGGTTCCTGACCAGGGGCATCCCGCCAGTGCCTACGCTGCTGGGGGAGGGTAAAGCAAGTCACAGCTGTCCTGCAGGGCTCTCTGACCCTTCCATCGGCCACCATGCATGAAGAACCTCCTTTTCTCTGAGACAAAATGCTGGTTCGCTAGCCACTGATCTCCAAGTCCTAAATTTTAAAAACTCCGAAAACCACGACTTTCAGTAACACAGAGGATACCAAAACCTCCCCTAAACAGACATGATGTCCCCGGGAGCCTTCACCCTTTGTGCAGTATGGACATTCACCTGTTCCTCAAAAACGCTCCTGTGCTTGATCCGGGGGGTAGGTGATGGAAGACGTGTGGACCACAATGCTTCCCTAGACTGCCATTCCGATGGCTCAAATACACCTGGCCCTGAAGATGGGGACCCGAGCCCGGCGCTGCAGCACATACCAGTTCCCCCAACTTAAGGGACCACCACGTCCCCTGCTTCGCCTCTCTGCGGAACCCAAGCAGCACCCCCACTGCTCTGCTCACGGTAAGGTACCATGGGCGGCTTTCTGCCTGCCACCCATTGCCCCCATGGAGGAAGGCTCCCGCAGGGCTGGTCCCCAAGTGCAGCAGGCATGGACCCACCGCTCAGTGAACGCCTGGAGGGACACGTGCTCACATCACCGAGAGCTCTGAGAAACAGAAACTGCTGCTCTAGTGTCCACTACTGCACTTCTACGCGTCAATTAACGAAAAGAGAAAACACACTTCACCCCACACAAGATCATCAACAACCAATGTTTCTATGGCAGGAAACTGATATACCGAGAATCCAAAAGCACTAAAATGTCCCCAGCTTGGGAGTCTGCCCATGCAGAGAACACCACGCATCACCAGCAGCCCTTCCATGGGAGAGGCTGACAGTCCCCTAAAGCGAGAGCACGAGGAGCATTCCTAGAGCGATGCTCTTTCTCAGCATCAGCTTCCAGACTGCCTGCGAGTGGGGCAGGCAGCCGCTGGCCACCAGGTGACCATCATACCCGGTAACCAAGAGTTTACTCACCGCCAGACTCCAGAGCAAAGTCCACCATGCCAGTCTTATCCTGGGAATACAGCTTCAAAGCGTTGTTGACAATAACACGTGCTTGCTGGACAAAGCCAAAGGCACAGTGGGGAGACAAGACTCAGCATTAATGGGAAAATGAAGGCCAGGTGTTTTCTTCAAGAACACATTTTCGGTTAATTATATTTGGGGATAACAGGGTTGGGGGGGGTCAGTCCTATGTCCCCACTGCAAGGGCTGTCGTGGTTGTGGGAGGGGATTGCCCTGTCACCCAGGGCTCACATGGCCATGACAGTCATGAGCTTGGGAACCCATGGGTTCCCCACAAGAAAGCAAGGACGAGACTGGGACAGGAGCTGGGCACCACAGTCCTGGGCTATTTCTGTGATGACACACAGTGTGCAGCCGCCCAGGCAGATGGGATCTCTGGGACGCAAGCAGCGCGGTCCCAGGCGCAGCGGGCGCACTGAGTCCCCGCAGCCTACCCACCAGGGCTCTGGCACAACACACACCGCACTCATAGGTCTCCCGCACTCTCACCGCCTCAGTGATTCCAGAAACCCCTGCCTCCTTGGCAGCAGACACGACAGTTTCAGAATCCGGGAGCTGCTTCGTCACAGAGATGTAGTGCGTGATGTTCTTCAGGATTTGCAGCTCCAAATCCCGTAACAAAGCCTGCAGGTCGTCCTTGCTCACGAACCGAGAAGAAACCATCTGCAGCAGCCATTCGAGAAAACCACCCTGCTCCCCGTCCGAGAACATGAGTCTGATGGTTTCTTGGACCTGGGCGTCTACCTAGGAAAACCATTCGCAAGCAGAACACGAAGTTACCGTTGTAATGAAATTCTCAACACTTCACTTCCATCACCTTAACACCTCAAAACTCTCACAAAGCTTCTCAGATATCCATCATATAAATGTGACAACTGTCTCCTTTCACAATTTGAGCTCCTCTCCAAAAAATGCTGGAATTACAGAACAGCAACTGAAGAGCGCAGGGTGCACCTGGGGAGACAAAGAGTGGCTCCTCCACTTCGTCAGCCTGCTTCCATGTGTGCTCCTCGGCATGCATTCAGCACGGAGTGCCCCAGAAGTCAGGTGCAGAGACAGGGGAGCCCCATGTCTCCAAACTCGGGCTGGTGAGGAACCAGTCTTGCCCACAATTGAGGTGTTACTTCACATATGCTAGGAACGCCCTTGGGCATTATTTCCACACACCCCGTTCTTGCTTTGCACGAGAGAGAACACAGGGAGGCCCAATCCAGCCCCTCTAAGCTCTGGGCCATCGCACATCACACGGACCCTGCTACGGCCTTGCCATGCCCATCTGCCAGGGCCTCGACTTCTATCGGGAGAGCCCCAAGAGCATGGCTGCTACCTGCAGAAAGTCTGCATCTTCATAACTGCTAAGTACTCTAAGACAGCCCACCCCCAAAACGCTGCAGGTGTTCATGGTGCCGCCAGGCCAGCCTGGGAGCAACTGTCCCCCTCCTCCTCCTCGGAATCCCCATTAGTGGAACACCTTGTCTGCATTCCCACTGTCTCCTTTCCTGGCAGCTTTAGGAGCTCTTTGCAGAGCAGACATTCCTTTATCATCTGTCGTAAATACTCTCCCAATCTACTGTCTGCCTCTGCCTCACCATGACGTATGCCATTCCAACGTCTGTTTCATCACCGTATAAATGTCTGGATTTCCTCTTGTGTAAGGATGTGACACGTGACCTCACCAAGCAGAGCCATGCAGGGCAGTGTGACTTCGCTGTGGTGACAAGACACACCTAATGGCCTAGCCCTGAATACGGGCTGGCACATGGCCACGCGCACAAAAGCAAGTGTGGAAAGAATACACTGAAGTGTTACCCTATTACAAGAAATGCCGGGAGAGCTGAATGGTAACTACTTTTCCTTGGATAATTAAAAACTTCATACATAAGAAAATAAAAGTTCTAAAGAAAGTTGAAATCAACTTAATAAACCTAAACTTTTAACTCAAGTGTTCTTTTCCTTTCTGTGAGAAGACGTTTTACAACTTGCCTTTCCATGGATGGTATGGATCTCTTCACAGCTGGTTTTCAAATGTTGCCAACTGGACAATTCTGACTTCAGCTGCCCCAGCTCCAGTTCCAGATGCTTTACCACAGAAAGGAGGCGCTGCTCTTCCTCTACTCCACTGCCAAGTCCATGGGAGGAGGGAGGAGGGAGGAGGGAAGAAGCCAGCTGTCAGCAGTCACACATGCATTAACACAGCAACAGACTCTCTAGACCAGTTGAGACTACACATGCCTCCACCTGTCCCACCTTAATGTGGTCACCAACCACCAGCTTCAAGTCAGATTCCAAAGAGACACTGACCCCACCAGTCCACGCAGAGTGTACACGCACCCCACCCCGTGACAGTTCACACACACGCACCACATCCACACCAGTTCATGCACCTACACGCACCTCGTCCGCATCATTCACATGCCTACACAAAACAAGGCCCAGGTGTCCAGACAGCACATCTAACACGTGGTGTGACCTGTGGCTCCCTTTCGGTGCTGGGAGAAAGCTCTCAAAACAAGTTCACATTTAAAACCTGTACCTTTTTTAAGATTTTATTTGACAGAGAGAAACACAGCCAGAGAAGGAACACAAGCAGCAGGAGTGAGAGAGGGAGAAACAGGCTTCCTGCCGAGCAGGCAGCCCAATGTGAGGCTCAAACCCGGGAAGGCAGAGGCTTAACCTCAAGCCACCCAGGTGCCCCAAACCTGTACCTTTTAAAGAAATAAATACCTGTGTCTATCTCCCTAAAACTACAGAAAGACTTCAGAAATGAGGCAATACTTATCAATAATGACCAAAAGTTGAATAGGAAATTTCCAAGCTAATGGAACAGATAGCTGAATTAAAAATGTATGGCGTCAGTTTAATAATTCTATTTTAGGGAGGAATTGTACACTATGATGTAAAATATTGCAACATTATATTTTTTTATAGGTTGCTGTAGTTGGTGAGACACCAATAATTCATTTCTCAAAAAAACAGCCTTCAGGATAAACCTTTTAGGACCCACATATCAGCGTATCAACACAGCCTTTCATAAAGTCATAGGTCTAGAAGGGAGTGAGCTATATAAACGCTCAAATCCGTCCTTTGGAAGGACCTGTGGGGCCTGCAGGGACACTGGATCTCACACACACAAGGAGCCAGAGCTGGGATGGTGCATAGTGAAAGCTCTTCTGATCCGAGTAGAGCTGTGGGAGACCAGCAACTCTGGGAGACCCTGGAGCAAGAGGAGGGGACAGGTGTCCCCATCTAGACACATACAGGGGGCTGCGGAGAGCCCACATCGATAAAATGAGGGGTGTGGGGAAATATGCTGTGAGTGTATCGAGGAAAGGGCAAGTCCACACTTCCAGGAGAATTCAGGGGGACAGACAAAAGTAGTCCACATACCACACCCCGAGGAAACCACAGGGACAGGAGGGCCATTTCAATGGCCAAAATTATAGCTCGGGGGCAGCAAAGAGCCTTGCGCACGCCTGAGCAGCTGCCGTGACAGCAAGTCCAGGCACGGAAGTCTGCCCTCATCAGGGCCCTGGCTTGGCTCTGAGAGCACCCTGGCAGTAAGGCTCTCAGTTCCTCAGGCAGCACCAAGGGCCACCTAGAAAGACACTGTTGGGATCATGTCCACCAGAAAGCCTGTAATGCACAGTGCATACAGTGCCCCCTTGGAGATGACTGCTGGGTTCCGCATTACATGCAAACACACAAGATAAGATACTAATTCATCTGAAATTATCCTACCTAGCTGCTCTCAGCTTGGTCTGTTCTAGTTCCTTCTGGATAGCCTAAAAAGTATGAGAAAGAACTGTTTAAACAGGAGTTATATACTAACATTTCATAAGTCACACACTTAACATTATATTTATTTCTATATGGAAGTACAGGTATTTACCTGTGATTTTTTTCCCTCCTTAATTTAAAACACAGCCCTGTCTGCTGGTTGGCAGGCAAGAGATGTTTATTTTTTCAAAATAAATGTTCTCTTTTTGTTCGTTTTTGTTTTCTTAGGGATTATCCCATTCTTTTTTATTTTTTAAGGTTTTGCTTTTTAAATAATCTCTCCACCCAGAATGGGGCTTGAACCCACAACCCCGAGATGAAGAGTCACACGCTCTTCCAATCGAGCCAGCCAGGCGCCCCTCTAAGCAAACTTTTAGAAGACATACAACATATATTCAGAGAGGTGCAGGAGTCACACAGAACACCCTGATGGATTTTCAAAACGAGCTATTCCTATAACCAGCACCCAAGGCCAAGGAGAACATCACTGCCAGCAACTCTGGGAAGAAGCCGGCCACAACACAGTCACGCATGGAGAGCAGACTTATGAACAGGGTCTGTGCAGGGATAGGGGCCGACGTCACCAAACCACATTGGGAAGCTGCATCCAGTCCAACCCCAGCTGACCAAGGTCAGACTCCCCATGACACAAAATGAACCAAGGGTTACACTCCTGGCCTCTGGCTTCCTTCTCCAGTCCTCCCCTCCCTGTGGCTACCACAGATTCTGCTATCAGCGGGTGACTGGAATGTGCCTGGTTCCATGTGCAGGAGCAGGGCAGCTGCCCCAATACCCCCAGGGCTACACCATGTCTGCCCCCGAATCCAACGAGCCGGAGTGCGCCACTGTCTCTGCAGCTCAGATCTGTGCAAACGTCCCAGCCCCACCCCCACCACCAATATCTGATAATAAGTTTTTCCACCAGAAAATTAATGCTATCTGTCAAAGATTCTTGCTCTACAGCCAAAGTCCCTCTGCAGGAGGCTGTGTGACCTCGAGAAGAAACAGAGGCTCAGGACCCCTCGAAAAGATGACTTGGAGTCTGTGAAGAAGACACACTTGTGAAAGCTGTAACAGGAGTCCCCAAGGACAGGGGCAACAGTCCGAGAGCTTTCCCCTCACAGGTGAGGAGCGCGAGCACACAGACGGACATAGCGGGGGAAAGGTCGAGATGCGTACCTCAGACTTCTCGGTCAGCCTTCCAAGAAGGTCTTCTAGGTTGGAGAGGCGCAATTCCTGCTCCTGGCGGGCAGTCACAGCATCGGTCTTAGAAAGGAACATAAGTGAGAGTTACGCTGCAGCCACATAGAACCCCAAAAACAAGGCCACCTGGTCACAGCCTTGCCTGCTGTCCACACATCCACCCCTCACCGGAGCATGTGCACGCCTGGGGTCACCAGAAGACACCCACGTGGACAACCCCTCATGTGAAGGAGGACAGGGGGAGCTATATGGAAAAGACACACCAACTCGCTCCCCAAGCTCACACGCGGTATACAACACACAATGCGATTCCGGGAAGGCCCCGACTGGAGCACCGCCCCACAGCATGGTTTCCCACGTGCCTCAAGGGCCTCACTAAGCACTGAACACGCAAGTTACTCTGCCGGCTCGTGAGACAAGAGACCAATAAACGCATCAGAGACACGAGAGAATTACTGAAAAACTATAGTTTGTTCAACCTACACCTAAAACAATTGTTCAGCAATTTTTAGAAGGGAGAAGAGCACGAAGATTGTCAGATATTGTCCCTGGAGGATGCCAACCACCTGCTCAGACAGCAGGGACAGGGACCACGCGCCCTGAGAGACTGAGACCCAGGCCAGAAGATATAGCAATGGAAAGTAATTCAAATCTTTCATTATTGGAGGTCATGCTTGTTAGGCCCCATCTCTTCCAAACAATAACCACAATGAATTTATAAAAGTTTACATAAAAACAAGATAAAGAAAGAGACAGGGGCGCCTGGGTGGCTTAGTTGTTAGGCGTCTGCCTTCGGCTCAGGTTATGATCCCAGAGTCCCGGGATCCAATCCTGCCTGCATTGGGCTCCCTGCTCAGTGGGGAGCCTGCTTCTCCCTCTCTCACTCCCTCTGCTTGCGTTCCCTCTCTAGCTGTGTTTCTGTCAAATAAATAAAATCTTTTTTAAAAAATTTATTAAAAAAAATAGAATGAGATAAACCAGAGCACAGGGACAAAGGCTAAATAGAAAGATGAACCCAGGTGGCTGACACACAGAAAGGACGTCCATGAATGCAGGTGTGAGCTTCCTCACCGTCTCTGCCCACCACCTAACAGCACAATGAGAAGGTCCACTCTCAGCTGTCCCCCAGTGCAGCTGGGAAACTAGCTTCCGTAGCCTCATGGGGTGGGTGGCATGCCCGACGGCACAGTGCAGACACATGGCACAGATATACTCCAGAAGTGTGTGTGAGGGGTGCATGACCAGGGGACCAACCGCAAGATTGAGCTGAGCACAGAGCCGCTTCGCAAGCCAGCTTGGGATTGCAGGACTGCCCTATGTCAGGATCAGCGTCACGGCACGCCCACGTACAGGTACACACGGAGAACAGTGTAGACGATGACGCCCAAGCTATAGTCTAATCTAATTCAGAAACTAGTTTTAAAGTGAGCCCAGACTTCATAAGATCTGCAAGTTCACAGAACACGACACAACCGATGCTCGGTTGTTTTTCTAAACTGTCATGTCTTTTCTCTGCAAGAGAAAGAAATCAACATAACTGAAATTTGCCAGCTCCCCACTGTTTGTTTGTATTAAGATACCTCGGTCACGTCATCCTGGTGGTGGGGACAGTATTTCAGAATGCCGCAGCTGAGAAATGCTCCTCAAGACCAAGAAGTTTCCTGCGTGACTCTATGCTCACCCAGAAAGCATCCCGCCTACAGGGACAGATTTCAGGATCTGGCACCCACAACAGTCTGGCTGTTTTGTTTTTCCAAACAGCATCTCCCTAGAGATGGACGAGCTTCAACCCTTCTATTGTTCCATCTTGTCTGCAAAACACCAGCCATGATTCCGTTCTCCCTCTCCATCTAACAAGGCTATTAAATGGCCAATAAGAACAAACCAATTTTAACTGTCAACTGGATCTGACCGAAATCATCTCAATCTTAGGGTCAAGAAACTGAAAACTAGCAAAGACCGAGGAATCAATGCAGGACTCCAAGTGCGCCCTGAGCAGATGTGGGAACTCCAAGCATGGCCACCTGGGGCCATGCAGATAAGGTGCAAGTGTGTCCTGTCCCCCTGGGTCCTCGTGCTATCAGCACACTGCAGTGAGAACTACTGAGGTGCTTTGGGCCAGACCAGAATCCAGACAAAGGTCATTCAATCACCATCAAGTGTGAGAAGACAGTTACTTGGAAGACGGGAGGGGAAGGTGGTGGTCAGAGGATGCTGGGCCTGGGGCCAAGTCTAGGTGGAGGCTCCAGGGACAAGAGGCAAGCTTGCCCAAGAGCACAATGGGACCAGGCTTTGTGCGGGCCTTGGGGGTAGGCCTGGGATCCCCAGGCAAGAGACAGACTGCACCAGTGAGGGAGGGGAGCCGTTGGTTCCTCCTCAACTGTGCTGAGGACAACTGAGGAGGGAGGGGCTCTGAACCAAGAGACATGAGAGAGAAGCAGGCTATTCAGTAATGGGCAACACGTATTTTAAAGAATTCATGCCAATGTACCTAAATACTGAATAAATACCCATTTTGAAACTTATGAAAAAAAAACATCAGTTTTGGGGAAAACCGACAATTCTTTCCTTAAGAACACCAAATAAACAAGACATCTCTGTTCACGGTTCCACACGGAATAGCAGCTCCTCTGAACTTCATTACTGTAAGATTTTTTTAGATCACATGTTATACAAACTACAAATCAAATCACAGCTGGCAGTCGAGTGTCACTGAATTAGTAGGTTCAATCCTTTTTCAAAGTAAAATGCGGGTCAGGAACAACTCACAGACAGGGTACCAGGTCCTGTGGCTCCCAAGAGTAAGCCACCCACTGCTCCCAGCCCCCCAGCCCCAGCAGGGCGCCTACTCTGCTGATATCCCATGGGCTACAGCTCCCGGTCTCGGGCAAGCCCCAGGAAAGCCTCCTGGGCCTCAGCACACGGCTCCCAACAGCCAAAAAGCATGACCACTTGTCACAGCAGCGTCTCTCCTGTTCATCCCCAAATAGAAAGCAAACACTTGAGAACTCAGCATTACCTGAGAGCCCGACAGTCTGTAGGCACCCATCTCCTTTAAGTGCTGCCCTACTACGCGCTGAACCAAAGACAGCGTCCCCTCGCTATCGCCATCCATCTGGTCCACCCGTGCCTGCAGATTCTGAAGCATGGCGGCCAGTTCTCTAAGCTTCTCGTCGTGGTTGTGACACTGTCCAGACAGCAAGGTCATCTGCCTTTCCACCTCGCTCACCCGATGCCAGCGGAAAGCCTTGTCTCCATCCTACAGCAGTGACAGCAAGGGCAGCAACACAAGGCGACATCAGACCTGGCATCAAATAACCTCAGTGCACTTTCAGTCAAAGACACAGAGCAGGACCATGGCTGTTCTCAGGGGTCTTCCTTATGGGGCCAACTATGGGGGCTGCTCTGTTCTTCTTACTTTATGTATTTCCCAAAGTAACACATACTCCTGTTTTTTAAATTAAAATGAACTGAACGAGCTTACTTACCTATACATTACTTGAACTACCTTGGAACATTTAAGGAGCCATAAAGCTTGTTGATTTGACATTTAACAACATTTTCTGAACCAGGGCACTTGCTCTCTGAGGAACACAGAGGGGGAACGCCAGAATAGAGGGCTTCTGTGTGTTTACCTCCAGCGGCTGGCGTAGCTGTGACGCGTCTGGTGTGAACGTGCTCTCGGGGCCGCCCACCCTCCAGGCTCTGTACACATGCGTCCAGTTGAGCACAGGCAGGCCTGAGAGGAAGTCCCCTTGGCCGCACAGGGACAGACCTGCACCTGAAGAGGAGAGGGGCCAACCACATGCGTGTGTACGGACAAGGCTCTGTGAAATGTGTGCTGAAATGCTTAATTCTTGCCCTCATTGACATCTCTGTGTGTAGACAGGCATCATGGAACTAAGTCAAAGTTTACTTACCTAGTAAAAGTAATAATGGAATGAGCAAGATTAAAAACTTGCAGATATTTCGAAGGCACCTAGGAATAAAAGGAAAAATTTAACTTAGATATATAACAGGGTCACCATTCTATTTTACCTCTCTGGGTAATTTTATATTAAATTAACCCCACCCTTATTTTAAAATGATGTCTATAGTATCAGAAATACAGTTACAGGGTGCCTGAGTGGCTCAGTCACTAGGTGTCTGCCTTCAGCTTGGGTCATGGTTTTGGGGTCCCTGGATCAAGTCCCACACTGGGCTTCCTGCTCTGTGGGAGGCCTGTTTGTCCCTCTCCCCCGCTTGTGTTCCCTCTCTAGCTGTGTTTCTGTCAAATAAATAAAATCTTCAAAAAAAAAAAAAAGTTAAAAAAAAAAAAAAAAGAAATGCAGTTACAATTGCCTTTTTTTTTTTTTAAGTAGGCACCGTACCCAATGTGGGGCTCAAACTCAGGACCCTGAGATCAAGAGCCTCATGCTCTTCTGACTGAGCCGGCCAGGCACCCCAGAAATGCAGTTATGATGTTACCTATAAGACCTGCATACACCTATGGGGGAACCTATCTACAAGGTGTGTCCTGTCCTATAGTAACAAACACATTCACTACTGATTCACTCAGCACTACGCTCGGCACTAAAGGACCTTGGCTACTGGCCCAGTAAGGTCACCTGGGGCTGGGGGAACTGGCCTGGTGTGGGAGCCAGACCCTCTCCCAGTCCTGACTACCTTCCTCACAATCTGTGTAATCCCTGACATGGCACTTAACTCCTATACACTGTGATTTTAAGAATGACAGCTGCCTTTCCTTTTTCACAGGAATAGTTTGAAGAATTACATAAAAATATAAAAACACTTCATAAAATATAAAGCAATGTAAATATAAACTAAATCATTATTTAAAAAAACAATAAATCAAATTATATCCTGCAATGAGCACAAAGTTAGTTCTTAAAAACACCAAATTGACATGATAATGGTTTCCTTACCTTGTAAGAAGAAATACATTCAGCCAAGAAATCAAAGTAACAAACTGGTACCATCCAATCCCTAGCCACCAGAATATTCCAGAGGCTGCCTTCCCTGAAAGAGAAAACACCAAACATTCTAAAGAAATGCTCTTTAGAAAATCAAAGTCCTAAATGGACCGTTTTTGTGAAGGTCAAGCGAGAAGCACAAGGACATCTGCTAACAAATATTGGGTAAATATCTGAAGATGAAGTCAGGGATGGCGTGTATTGAGAAGGAGTGTCCCTGTACTCAGACACAGGAACACTGAGAAGCACACAGAACAAGCTACAAATGGGGAAACCCCAAGTCCATGCATTTTCCATGCCAGTTCAACGTAGCAGCTGGACTTGCATAGGACCCAGCACGGCAGGGAAACAAAGAACACTCATGCACCCAGAGCACGGATGTTAGCACATCTAAGTAATCAACAATGAAACGTGTTAGATCAAGGAGCAAAGCATGGAGCCCTAAAATGAAACTTTCATTTGGTCAGATCAATCATTAGTGTAGTTGCCTAACTGCCAAAGACTTGCAGAGAACGTTAACAGAGAAAGCCAAAATAACCACCTGGAGCCACCACAGCCAACCAAATGACTGACAACAGTGTCTTCGACACAGACCATCCCCAAGCGCCGATCCTTCGCAGCGGCTGCACCAGCAGGTAACCTGTGACAGATAACATGTGTGCGAGAGGCACACTCAAAACATAAACCAGAAAACCCACTTTCCATAGTTACAACATCCATCGAATGCATTTTATGAAAATTCTCTCCACTCAGCTCACAGTCTCTTCTCGGGGTGGGGGTGGGGTGGGGAACCAACCATTTTAAGTCTAAGCAAGACTCTGAAACTCACTTGGGAAAGGCTACTCCAAGCTGAGCAGCTGTTCCTGTCCTCCCACAGAGCGTAGACTCTACCCCATACCCCCCCACCCCCACCCCAGCGTGTTCACAGGTGGTGCTGACAGCCTGCAGACCCGGGCTGTTAGCGCCCAGTGAGGCCAAGAGGGCTCACCACTCCAAGGCCATCCTGAAAGCTAGCATTTTTCAGCGACAAAGTATTTGGTGATTATGAGTGGTAGGACAGAATGAGACAATCAACTTTGTATCAAACGTCACATATTATATAAGACAGAGAACTGCTTATGAAATCCATTTTGTTTCAGTTTTTTAAGGGTAACTGTAGAAGTCACATAGTGCTATGAGCATTTGCGTGTTGATTGCGTGTTGACTCCTGACACTATGCCTGATGTGAGAAGAAACATGGTTTAAGGGGGATTCTTTTAATCTACCATTTTGTTTTATTACCAGTTAAGAGACCATTATCTTTGAAGCTCAACTTAAAAAAATAAATAAATGGGGCGCCAGGGTGGCTCAGTTGGTTAAGCGACTGCCTTCAGCTCAGGTCATGATCCCGGAGACCCGGGATCGAGCCCCACATCGGGCTCCCTGCTCTGCGGGAAGCCTGCTTCTCCCTCTCTCACTCCCCCTGCTTGTGTTCCGTCTCTCGCTGTGTTTCTCTCTGTCAAATAAATAAAATCTTTAAAACATAAATAAATAAATAAATAAAAATAAAACAAACAAAAAAAACCCCCACCTGTCTAAAAAAAGTGCCCCTTTGGCCAGAAGGTTACAGGTATAAATTGCAAAGCCTCTAACTTCGCATGTATGGCTCCGTGTGACAAAGGCTAAGGACACAGCAGTCACCGGTGCAATGCTGTGTGTCCTGGCAACACAGCACGGGACAAGCAGCTTCTTGTCAGATCAACTTCCCCATGGGAGAGCAACCAGCCTTCTTAAGCCTCTGATTTCACCTCAGGCAAGCTACTTTCCACACATGTAACTTTTACTAAATACATTTATAAAGAAGCTTTTCAGGAGAGACATTCTCTGTATTTTAAGCTCAAGTCAGTATTATTTCCATCCGTTTTTAACAAGCACTTGAGGTGCCAACACAAACAAGGAGCTACAGCATTTGTGAAGAACACTATGAAAACAAAATAAAAAGGTGCAAACAACAACCTGTGTAACAAAAGATGTGCCAAATGGCCCCTGCTACCCTTTCTGGACTCAAGGACTGCAAGCGGACGGCTGTGTGCATCTCAAGGAGCTCCTTCCTCTTACAGTCATCACCTGCGGGCGGTGGTGACAAGCAGTTAATGTGACAGATCACGATAAACCTGGTCCATCCGAACTGTGCAAAATGGCAATTTGAGAAAATTAGGAAACTCAATTACACAAAACAAGGAAAAAATCAAAGCAAACGCAACCTGGCGGCTCCTGCTAGGGGTTCAGCAAGTGTGCACGAATAAGGGAGTGTCCAGTCCATGGCGGCAGCCCCCCACTGCCCCGCGAGCCCCCACGCCGCACAGCCATACTTACACAAAGACTCCCCTTTCACACTGAGCTGGCCGTCCTCTCTGAGAAGCCCTCCTACATTCACTGTCCCACAGTGACTGGAATGAGCTGCAACATACGCAAAACAGGCTCAGAGACCCTCGTCCAGGAGTAGTTCTGACTCACCGCAGACACTGACGGGGCCGCACGGTCCAAGAAGCCAACCGCCACCGGCTGCCGGGCACAGGGGAGGCAGCAGGGTGTTGCAGGGTGCAGGTGGCAGGCCTGGACTGCAGAGGGGTGGGGAGGGGGGGAGCGCCAAGCCCCACCTGGCCAAACAAGGCCCCGCGGCCATCACAACACTGAGACAGGCCTGCTTAAGAAAGGCTAGAAACAACCACATTCTAAACACTCCTCATAAATAAATGGTTTCTGCTTTAAAACGGTCGTCAGAATCAAAACTTGAGGACATTAAGTTTTTAGAAAATAACTTTAAAATGCTGAAACACCGTTCCCCTTTCAGAAAAGAGATCCCATACAGACACATGGAAAGTTCCATCAGCTCCGCACAGGGAGACCCCAGCAAAGTGTCACGAGAAAGCCCGCGTAAAAGCATGAGAGAAGAGATGTGGAAGAAGTGACAGGCTGGGAAAGTAGTGTTTTCTCCACCTTGAAAGCATTATTAGGTGGAAAAAGGAGGAAAAAAATGATTTAAATACCTTTTGATTCATGGCTTTTTGACTTATAGCTTTTTGATTCACGTTCTTTTGATTCGTAACTTTTCAATTTGTAATTCTCTGATTCATAACTGAGCTTCATTAAAACCATTCGAAAAAGCTGGACTAAGAGTGACGACAAGGATGATGAAGTGTCCTTGGCCAGCCACAAAATCCTATCCGTGTAGAAAGGGGCACCGCCTATTGAAAAACCGTGAACACAGTTATTTCTTCCCACAAAGCCAACATTTGCTCCCCCTGAGAAGTCAAAAAACCAAATTATGAACTTTGGGTAAAGCAGAACTAACTTTTCATACGTCCATCAGAGGTGACAATTCAGGAGGAGCCATAAGGACACATGTGACCTCCTGATGGAGGCAGAGCTACACAGTGGCCCCGCACTGCAGAGCCACACACCCCAGCTCGTCATAGGCGAGCCTGCACGGAAGAGCCCGTGGAGGTGACTGCACCCCAATTCTGCTCACATACGCCCCAAAGCCTAGCTACCCACTAACCACCCACTGTCCTGTCACCTGTCTGGCAAAGGACCCCGAGACACCCAGCAGCTTCAGGGATGTCTTCTGGAGCATCTGCAACAGGGGAGAGCACAGAAAGCAGCAGCGCCAGCATCTGCAAGGAGCAGGGCCACGACGGAACCCCGCTGTCCTTTGCTTCAGAAGACACAATAGGGCCCAACAACTTCTCTGTCGACCTAAAATGGGTACTGTGAGAGTCTACAAGTTACAGCTTCTAGAAGCTTTTATTCGATCCACTACAGACCCAGAAGCGCTTCTGAGACCTGTCCATGACCTCTTCTGGCTCGGGGAGCCCCCATGTGAGCTCAGGACGTCTGGCATGAGGCCAGCCAGAACCAGTGAAGTCAAAGTGGGAGGGATTCTAAAGAAATGAGTTTTCTCAGGTTTCCTTTTTCAAATCCTCTACCTGGCAGTAGCCTACTGACAAACGGAGCATGACACTGAAATGCCCGTGGAACTGCTGCCCCGCCAGCACCAGCACCAACCTCGCCCACCGTGCCTCTACCCAGCTCTCACACAGCACAGGAGCCTTCCCGCGAAGCTTTGTAAACACAGAAAATGCTTGTAAAGAGGTAATACATGGTCGGTTCCACTGATAATCAAAAACACTGAAATTCTGTTCCTTACCCGTGAACTGGCAGCATTCTGAAAGCACAAGCAAATGAACTGGCAAGTGCACATGGAATGAGGACACTCACACGGCCACGGCAGGAGAGCAATCGGGCTCAGTCTTTGGGAAGCCAACTGGAGGAATCTAACTTTGTCCCCAGCAGCCATTTTTACTTAGGAGCTGCAGACTGGAACTGCTTTATAAGTATTTAATTGCTGGTACAGTTTCTTTGGCAGAGTGGGGCCATTGGGAGCTGCCCGGCACAGGAAGAGTGCATGTGCAGCTGCTCCCCACACCCCCCCCAACCACGCCCCCAACAGCCCACCAGTGAGCTGCAGCTGCTCACAATGGGACAGAAACACCACTGCCATGCCTGAGGCTCTGCTCCCCGAGCGCCCAAAGGAGATGGGCATGTGAGTCCTCATTTCTCCAAAGCCCGAGGCTGCTTCCGTCAGCCACATGCCGCTCTAAGCCACCAAGACAAATGACCATTTTTCAAAGCCATGACCATTTTAAGATAAATCCCCAAACAGAAGTTAAGGTCCTAGCTCCACAGGCAAGACAAAGGACACAGAAGACTCCATTTTTCCATTTCTCGTTTCCTGGGTGCCTCCCTATGAGGCCTGGGACTGCCCCAAGGGTCCAGCTTTCCATGTTTCCTAGGAGGAAGCTAGTCTGTCTGCATGCGGACACCCCCTCGGTCCCCTGCTCCCACTGCTAGATGTCCCAAGAAAAGACTTCCAAGCCTTTTGGGTGTGAGCCAGAAATTCACGTTCTGTCAAGGTTGCACTTCACTAAACCTCAAAAGGTTTACGACTCTGAAGCCACATAGCTCAAGCAGGTCCGTAAGCTCAAACACATGTGTTCTACTTCCGCTTGTCCACCCTACAGAAGGATTTGCCCATGTACACAAATACACACAAGGAAACACACCCAAAGAACACTGCTTTCTAGAGGCATAGAACAGAGGGGAGCCTAGGTGGCTCTGCTGGTGAAGCTCCCGACTCCTGACGTCAGCTCAGGTTGAGATCTCAGGGTCGTGACACTGAGTCCCTATGTCAGGCTCCCAGCTCAGCACAGGGTCGGCTTGAGACACTCTCTCTCCCGATCTCTGTCCCTCCCCCTGCTCATCATGCACGCATCCACCACCATACTTGCTCACTTGCTCAAAAAAACTCTTCAAAAGTATACAAACACAAAAAAAGTGAATGTCCATCTAGATATACACTGATTAAACACATTTTGATACAACCATAAATGCAGTATCAAGTCAGTATCAGACAGAACCAAGTCCATCTGAACAGGCACAGAACACGAAGCTGCGAAGCCATAGCCTCACTACGCTAGCGTTTAAGCAAAACAAACCACACATTGCTAGAGGTACACAAAAGCACATATTGTGCAGGTACTAAAAATGCCAGCTAACTGTATACTTTAAGATGCTTAACAGTTGACTTTATGTTATGTGCATTTTACCTCATTTTAAGAAGCAGAAGAATTTGCCATGATCTCCTCCTATTAGCACCAGTTCCCTCTAGAAGGGAGACCAGACAGGAACAGGGGCAGAACAAGGGGGAAGGAACCTCTTTTATCTGTACTATTCCAAGATTTTATAACCAGAACAATAAGTAAACACAAAAATAAAGACAGAAAATGTGTGGGGTATTAATTCATGCTGGAAAAAGTGGTAGTAGTTTCAGTAACTGTGGCAGCGTTTGACAATCCACACAGTGCCGTCTCCACACCCAACAGAGGGAGAGCGCTGGCTGGGCCCAGCATGCGGTGTGGGCACCTCTGTGTGGCCGGTAACAGGCGTCTCTTCTTTCTTGTTCATGTCTGGGATTTCTAAATGGTCTTTGATAAATGCTTTACCCAAATAATCAGGAACAGAGGTTTTTAAATTAGTGCTGGTCATAATCACTGTTATAAAAGAGCAAAGAAGAGAAGAAGCAGAGAGGCCCAAAGTAGATAAAAATATAGCTTGTTTTCCCCTCAAAACATTCAAGACCAGGGAGCCTGGGGGGCTCAGTCATTAAGTATCTGCCTTCGGCTCAGGTGATGATCCCAGGGTTCTGGGATCGAGCCCAGCATTAGGCTCTCTGCTTCTCCCCGTCTCAGTCTCCCTGCTTGTGTTCCCTCTCTAGCTATGTCTCTATCAAATCAATAAAATAAAATCTTAAAAAAAAAATTCAAGACCAATTCAAGCAAAAAAGTGCAAGAGACTTCTAGAGACTACCCCCAAAACCACAGCTGGCCATTTGCATCTGAGCTGAGCTCATGCCATCAAGCCCAATGCACCGCCTCAGGATGAAGACAGGTGGCTGCTAGAACAAACAGACGTGACTTTTACTGTGATGCAAGTGAGAGGCCGCAAGAAAGCAGCGAGTGCTTCTACACATGCTCACAGAAGCCGCCCGAGGTTATGGTTGGTGGGATATGCTTTTACTATCCTCCCCTTGGTGACAGCATGCTTCAAAATGAAGCCTCGGGGCACCTGGGTGGCTTAGTTGGTTAAACGACTGTCTCCAGCTCAGGTCATGATCCCAGAGACCCAGGATCGAGTCCCACATCGGGCTCCCTGCTCTGCTGGAAGCCGGCTTCCCCCTCTCTCACTCCCCCTGCTTGTGTTCCCTCTCTGGCTGTGTTTCTCTCTGTCAAATAAATAAAATCTTAAAAAAAAAAAAAAATGAAGCCTCAATAAAACCAGACACAGGACATGTTTGACAGCTGCATGGAGTTCAGTTGGGTGCCGGCATGGCTCCCAGGCTCCACACAGATGCTTAGCCCTCAGGAGGTGGCACGGTGTCCCAGGGAGAGCACCCTTAAGGCCTGAGGCCTGGGTCCAGGTCCTAGCTCCATCATGTACTGGCAGGCTGCCTAAGCTAGCTAAAGCCCAGTGTGCCAGGGTAGAAGATATGGAGAGCAACAGGACTGCTGAGCTGGGGGGCAGGCCAGGGACAGCCAGAGATGGCTCTGCAGTGCTGGCTACCACAATCCAGAAGAAGGTGCAAGAAACGAATTCCTCAGACCAACTCTGCCGCCTCCCCCTCCCACCTCCCTGTTTTGATATATTGGCCAACAGTGCCAATAACCCAAAGCAGAAAAACCAGAAACCTGAGCCACAAAGATGACACTAAGATGGAAATAACTCTCAGTCCTGGTACCATCTTACATTATGTCAAAATAGTCATTTAAAAAATACTGAGTGTCCTCAAGTGCAGGGCCTAGTCAGGAACACAGTGACAGACAACAGGTCCGCCCTTCTGGATCCCTGCCCACCTGAGTATGCCCTCGAGCCTAGCCAAGCAGACCAGCACTTGGCTTAAACAGACTAGGGGCTGAAGACATGGAAACCAGAGCTCTCTGGCTTCTCTGTGATCAGGGGCCAGGGAGTCCTGGACAGGCATGAGTCCCCAGTCCAGCAGAGATGTCTTGGCCATGCAACAGAACCTGGACGGGGATCTGTCGCTATGCTCTCCCCGGGGACCCAGGCAAAGAGGAGAAGCAGTGAGCACCGGGCCCAGGAGGGCAGCCCATAGGCCTGCCTGGAAAAGCTGCGGCAGCCCCAGTGGATCCAGGGCCACCTCCAAGGGCCTCTCTGTTCAAGCAAGTGCAGCCAGGCCTCAGAAGCCCACTGTGACTGGTGAACAGATCACGGGCACACAGGCCACGGGTGCATGGTCAGGAATCCCTGCGATAGCACCACGCTTTCGTGAGAAACCCCGAGCTCATGTATGTAATGTAACCACAGAGACCACACATTCCTTATCTCATGGGCAGAAACCACCACCAGGCTATTCCTCCCACTCACGGGAGCATCCTGAACTCCTGGGAAAATGAAGTGGCCACACGCTGCCACCAGGTTTCCCGGAAGGAGGGTCTGCCTCTGCTCATCCAAAGCTCAAATTCAGAAAATGTCACACACTCCAGGGCATAAAACATATATTCAAAGATGAAAAACAGGAACAGAGTTCATTTTTGGTGCATTTCTTAAAAGTTTTATCAGGTAATTTTGAGTTCAAGTCAATGACAGGAAACAGTACCAAGGCCAAGACGCCTATAAAACCAGGCTTATAAAGAGTAGAAATATTTGGACATGAAATCTTTTTCTAACCTTTCAAAGAGACAGACTTCTGTTTGTGACTCGTGTCCCTCAAGTACAGCCGTGGCGATGGCCCGCAGGGAGCCGAGTGCGCAGTGAGCGCGTCCTTGCGCTCAGACAGGAGGACACAGTCGCTGCACGTATAGCCGTTGCTTCTGGTGGCTTCTGCTGCCAGTTCCCCATTTCCCTGAGTGGCAGCTTTAGTTCCACCTAAAGTTTGCAAAAAAGTAGAAGGAACCAGTTTGTCACCATCTGGAGATAGCTAAAAAAGAAACTTCCATCTTGAAAAGTGGATCGAAAAAAAGGACTAAAATAGTTACCTTTAAGATCTCCATCGTCGTCCAGACCTAAAACACACACATACACACACATGTTCCCTCATGAGCTCGAATTATCACAACAAAGCCCACATACACAAAAAGTAAAAGTTACAATGATTAATAATCAATATTTTGGCAACAGTTGAGATTTATTCCCTGAAATGCCTGCAGCTGAGGGAAACTCCTTCGGATATATCCAAGCACGGTCTTTGATACAAGATAAAAGCACATCTGGAGACAACGCCTCTGCATACCTCCACACACACACACCCCTGCACACACATATGCCCACAACCTCCACACACACCTCCACACACGCGCATACACACCTGCACATATACACACTGGTGCTCTCACACACACACCTGATCAGGCACTTGTACATGCACATGGACACACACCTGTGCTCACACACCTGCACAGCCAGCTGTACACACACACTTGCACACACACACACCAGTGCTCACACACACACATCTGCTCAGGCACTTGCACATGGACATACACCTGTGCTTCACACACCTGCGCTCATGGAACACACCTGAACAGCCAGCTGCACAAACACACGCACCTGCATGCACACACACCTAGAGGGGAATAGGAAGACAAGACCCCAGTATGAAGAGGCAGAAGCCCCACCAGCACCCTCTGCTTCCGGCATCACCTGAGAACCACCCTTGCTAGCTAAGCCAAAGAGAGCAAGCTGCAATCACAATGCTGCGCCTCGAATGAGCACACAAACTCTTGGGAGCTGATCTGCATCTTCTAACCTTCTCAAAGGGGCCGACCAGTACATGGAGCGGACACAATCAAGCAGCTACATGTCCCTGTGGCCACCCAGCCTACTAGTGGCAAGGACGGGGTCACAATGTCGCTGCCTTAGGTACAAAGGTTCATGAGCCATACTACTTCCTCGTGTCCATTTGTCCATACGGGGTGCTTTCTAACGACAAAAATACTATCTGTCTTATTGCTGAGAGCTGTCTGGAACCTGAAGTTCAACAGGTGAGTTTTTAAACCACTGTGCTCCCCTATCCTATGGAAGTAATGCGTCTATAGAAAGGTTATCAGATTATGACCTGACCACTTGTCCTGGTCCCATGTCACCAGTGAGCATGCACGAGCACAGCCGGCAGAAGCAGCCAAGGTATAAAGTCACTGCCGGCACTCTGAACTTGAGTCTAGGAAACCTCAGACCTTCTGGCAGTTTCTCCCACTCTGTAAGGGGCAGACGACTCACCCCAGAAGTGGTCCACTTTGGTCTGTTCACGGATCAGAGACTCATCCAGCACGGGAGGCCGCAGGCAGACTGCCCCTGAGGGTGTGCTAGCAACACTCTGGCCTGCAGGGCAGGACACGACCCTCCTGGAGCTGTGGTTTATACTAAGAGCCGGCTTGCTAGTGCTCCTGCGCTGTTTTGCTGTTCTAAGAAAAGAGTAAAAGGAACAAGTTTATAGACTTTTCTTAAGGTAAAGACAAAAGGATTCTAGTTTACCAACAGAACATCTTTGAAAACAAATACAGTATTTTTAAGGCCATTTTCTTATGTCTTCTCAGCTGTAATGAAACACCCATTGACCTGACACGGGAATCCTGAAGGTGGTGTCCCAGAGCTGCTTCTAAAATTGTACATATAAGACAGTTTTCAGGGGCGCCTGGGTGGCTCAGTTGGTTGAGCAACTGCCTTCGGCTCAGGTCATGATCCCGGAGACCCGGGATCGAGCCCCACATCGGGCTGCCTGCTCGGCGGGAAGCCTGCTTCTCCCTCTCTCACTCCCCCTGCTTGTGTTCCCTCTCTGGCTGTGTTTCTCTCTGTCAAATAAATAAATAAAATCTTTAAAAAAAAAAAAAAAAAAAAAAGACAGTTTTCAGGTTATTTTGGGCCCCATGATCCAAAAGTGGTTAGAACTTAAAATAATCTAATAAAAATGACTTAAAGTAAAAATTATGATGTATAAAGGTAAGCCCTCCCCTTTTCAGAAAAGGTATGCGCATACAGCCCCTGCCTGCTCGCTCCTGCCTGCCTGCTGCCGTTACCCCTGGTAACGGCATTAAGGAAGCAAGAAAAGGCTGCAACCTCATGTCCAGTGCCCGTACTGAGCATAGACAACAAAGCCCTGAAAAAAAACCTTATGAATGTTAACACCAGGCTGGGGCCCAAGAAGAGCCTCCATCCTCAAGTGAGCGAGGACACAGCCACATGCCCCTGCATGTGAGCACACCGCGCCTGGACAGCAGCCCTGCTACAGCACCCCGCTGGGGGCCCTCCGGCGCACTTCCTGAGCCTGTAGAGCTGTAGTCCCATTCTCCTAGCTTCCACATAACCCGCAGTGACTCTGTGCGGCACGTGGGGCCTCAGCCACCAACACCCAGCCTAGCTCTAAGATGGTTTTCCACAGCCTCTCTTCATAGGGTCCGCCCCAATTCTGAGTGCAAGATGACCGTTCAGACTGGAAACTCATCACACTTAAACAAGCAACAGAACATGATCTCAAAATGGCACAAAGTGCACACTGTGCCTTCTTGCCAATGCACATGTGATGGGCACACGGAGAGCTCACAAATCAAGTGAACGCAATTACGAAGAGAGGTGAATAGCTAAACCTCATGGATGCATCTGTTAGTTCACAAGGATTTTAATCAACAGCCCCAGTGTTAATGACACAGAGCTCAGCCACGGTGCCGCCTAATCGTCTGCTAAGGCTACTCCCGGCAGATGACGCCAGAGGTTGGCCATGTGGACAGGAATGGCGTCTGCTCCCGGGTGCCTGAGCTCCTCCCCAGGGTCTGAGCACAAAGCCCGTGAACCAGCAACCTTAGCTGGCACAGGAACATCGACACCAGACAAGCCCATGGTCCCAAACGAGGGCTCTGACTTCAGCTGAGAGTGTGCACAGCATACACACAAAGCCTCAATGCAAGAGTATGGTTTCAGGGGCCAGAGAGCTTGCACATTTGGTTTGCATGGAGTTAGAGCATGTTGGGGACACAGGAAGCATGGCTTACCTGGCTACCCGGTCCTTCAGGGACACAGGGCTACCGGTGCAAGAGTCAGCGTCTCCAGCCGGGCCGTCCTCCACAGCACACGTGGTGGTGACCAGCCGCAAACTACGGCGGGACATTCTTGGGGAATCAAACACGGGGTCCAATCTGTGCTCAGTCTCAAAAGCCAGTGCATCAGAAGAATAACTCGAACTAGAAGGAGAAAACTTGTCAGAGACTAGTTTCTGAAACACACTCAATAAATACTGAGCAGAACAGGTCTTTATCTACTGCAGATTTTAAAAACAGCCATCTCACCATGTGATGACTTTTCTACAAAACAAAAGTCACCCAAATGATGATGTTTATCACAGACACGCTCTGGCCACACCACCTATGAGATAAAGTCCCCAGGCACCCAAATCTTTCAGTCTAGAGCTGACCCTAACCTGCTTCAGGACGTGCTCATAAGAACCTCCACCTGGGGGCACCTGAAGGGCTCAGTCATTAAGCAACTGCCTTTGGCTCAGGTCATGATCCCAGGGTCCTATAATCGAGCCCCACATCAGGTTCCCTATTCAGCGGGAAGCCTGCTACTCCCTCTCCCACTCCCCCTGCTTGTATTCCCTCTCTATCAAATAAATAAAATCTTAAAACAAAAAAAACAAAAACCTCCACCTGGAACTACCAACATCCTTAAGAAATCAGAATCAGGGGTACCTGGGGTGTTTGCCTTCAGCTCAGGTCATAGCCCCGGGGTCCTGGGATCAAGACCCGTGTTGGGCTTCCTGCTTGGTGGAAAGCCTACTGCTCCCCCTGCCTGTGCTCTCTCATGTGCACACTCTCTCACTCAAATTTTTAAAAAACCTTTAAAAATGTTTTTTTAAAAAATCAGAATGCATTTACTAGCAGACTCTATGCCTGACAGAGCAGTTAAGGAGACAGTGACCACGTGACCACTAACCCCGCAAGGAGAAGAGCAGCAAGACCCTGTGCAGCATGGGAATACTACTTGCTATCTAACTCCCCATAGAGCCAGACATAAGCCAGTCACAAAGACACTTCAATACCCTTGCACATAATCTCAAGCTAAAAGATGTATTCTTTTGTGCTGTTGGCAAGTCCTTCCAAATCAAGATGCATCAACTAAGCACATATAGTGTGCCTCCCCTGGGAAGGCGACTGACTGCATTTCCTGATCTGCCCAGACCATCCGGGTGACAACTGTGCTGTCACCGCCAGTGAGGATCCCACACTTACAGTTGGCAGGGACGGTATTGTGGGGCCTGGGCTGTTTCCTGGCCAGAGAGGCCAACAAAGCAGGCAGGAGACAAACTTCAAGGCTGAGGAGGGGCTGCCCGCCCTGCTGGAGGGGGGCCATGTTCTGTGGGCCCATTTACCCCTAGGGAGGGATCCAGGAGAGCAGGCTGGGCTGAGCATATAGAAATCAGCAGGAACCACGAGGCTCTCAAGGCAAGGAAGTAGGCTAAGGACAAGTTTGCCTTAGGTTTTATATTATAAAGTATTTTCAGAATCACATTCACCATAAATATATTAGGTCTGACACTAAAAACTCCTCAAGCAAACTGACAGTAAGTAAACACCAGCTACTCTCAGCTGCCACCCACACTGAAGGGTCTCAAACAACCTCAGGAAGAGCCCCTTCCTTGCTCTTACTGGAGGTTGGGGCAGGGGCTGAGACACACCACACTCACCCATGCTGAGCACAGCGTAAGGACGCTAAGCAGAATTTGAGTATAATATAAAGTATGGGTACACCTTTCTTCCAAAAATATTCTATACAAGTACAATCCTAGTTTAAGAAAATTCTCTTCTTTTAAGTCAGAACTGAGTAATTCTGGACCAGTCCCCTCCTCTCCCCAGGCATATTCTTCGTCTTCATCTAAGGACAGCCATTGGTGAGCAACCTGAATATCAAAAGACGATGATACCCAAGTCCCCCCACCTCTGTCCAAGCCCCAAACCAGGCGTGACTGTGTGGTCACTCCACACCGATATCGATATGGAAATATGCAGAAGTCAAACGAGCCGAGAGGATGCAGCCCAGCCCTACGGCCCTGGAGGCCCCAGCCTGGGACATTACTGTCTAGAAGGGGCCCCAGCATTCCAACACAGAACCTGGAATGCCTTGGCCATCAGAAGGGTGTTCTAAACCCCTGCCACTGGGACTAGAAAGGCCTTGG
Source organism: Spilogale gracilis (assembly GCA_004023965.1). NCBI lineage: Eukaryota > Metazoa > Chordata > Mammalia > Carnivora > Mephitidae > Spilogale > Spilogale gracilis. The sequence goes on along the minus strand of PITA01017156.1, from coordinate 18,565 downwards.
AAGAAGCAGATACATTCAAATACAAGAATGTAACAACAGCAGACCATGGGGAACTGTCCACCAGCAAGGGAATGGTTAAATGAACCAGGGTATGTCTGTTTCAATTCTAGAACACAATCATGAATGATCTGTATATAACGTTAAATAGAAAAGGAAAAGATGCCAATATCACTCTATTTATGTTATGACAAACTATAAAACAGAAGCACACGGGAGGCCCAGTGGGCTTACTCAGTGGATCATGCGACGCTTGATCTCCAGGCTGTGAGTTCAAGCCCCACATTGGGCCTAGAGCCTATTTAAAATGAAAAACAACAAAAAAAGAGGGGCACCTGGGTGTTTCAGTCACCTGGGCATCTGCCTTCATGGTCCCAGGGTACTGGGATCGAGTGCGGCATCAGGCTCCTTGCTCAGTAGGAATCTGCCTCTCCCTCTCCCTCTGCTCCTCCACCCACTCATAAGCACACACACAACCTCTCTCTCAAATAAATAAAAATCTTAAAAAAAAAAAAAGGCCTATACCCTTAAAAAAAAAAAAAAAAAAAACCAGAAGCACACATTTGTACACATACATAGGTAGGGAGAGGCATCCAAGAGACCAGGAACGTTCCTTCACACTGCTAACAGCAGTTACCCTTGAAGCGCAAAGCAGACGGGGCCTCAGGCCCATCCAGTGTGAGCTGGACACACAGAATCCCAAAGCAGAGAGGGCTCAGAGGGAGGGAGGAAGCAGCCATTCTAGGTTCTGAGTCTGGACCTGCCAGCCCGGCTACCGTTCCCTGGCGACAGAGCTAACACAGGCCACTCAGTGTGGGTGTCAGTGCTTACACGGTGCATTCGGGACGCACGCCTCCACCAGGGTTGCGGTCCAGGGGCCACACAATGGGGTGCCCTCCTACCCTAGGTTGGGATCTCAACCATTATTCCTCCGAGGTTCCCACAGAGAGACGGGCCCAGGGCTCAGCAGGAAGTTGCCAACACCTGCAGGAGATGGGAGCTACTGGACACCCCGCCGAGCCAGCACCCCAGCTATGGCGTCACAGTCCCTTACTATAACCAGAATATACGAAGAGTACAGAGACCCTGGACATAATGACAGACCAACACCCTCAGGGCAGAGTGGAGCTGGGGTCCCTCATCAATTAAATGTTCTTTCAAAAATATCTGTTATTTAGATGCACTTTTAATGAAAAGACTAGAGAAAAACATACCACAGGCAAAAAAAGCCAGAAGATATGGATGCCCGGTAGCCACGACCTGAGGCAAGCCAGCGCCACGGGGGGCTCAGGGTGCCGACCCCCCGCCAAGGCTGCAGTGTCATCAGAGAGCAGCTCCGCCACTGGGCAGAGGGACTACTGGAGCAAGTCCCATACAGGAACCTGCCCCCAACCCCCATGGTTCTCAGTTTTTCTTCTCTGAGTATGTGAGCCCTGCAGTGACCCTGACCCTTGACCCTCCCCCTCCATCACCCATCATTTGGGGTCTTTCGCTCCAAGATCCTGCAGCCTCACTTGGGCTCTGATGGGGATTACTGCCACAGCCCGCTGGCCTCTTGGTCCCAGCAGTGGGGACCCTGGGATGAATCTAGCTGTGCCCCAGAAACCACAGCAGTGAGGGCCCTGAAGCCACCAGGTGCTCCTGCCTCAGCCCCAGCTCAGGCTCTCTGCTGCAGAAGGTCCTGCCCCTCCTCCTCCCCAGGAAACCAGTCACATCGGAGAACTGCTGCCCCCTCTCTGGCAGAGCCCATGGAATGACCCACATTCCCGTGGCCCTTTCCCCTTCCTGTGACCGCGGATGTGCCATCCCCACACCCATCTGTGCACTCTAGGCTGGCTTCTTCTCTATCTGGTGTCTCTCTGCCCTCCTCTGCGACCTGTCCATGGCGCCCAACCATCAGCATGTAGACCTCTCATCTGTGCCCACTGTGCAGGGGAAACAAATGTCAACAGAGCCGGCCCTTTCTCCTCCGCTGACCAGGCACCCTTACTCCTCGATGCGTTTCATTCCAACTCCTGCCCCCACTGCTGGGTCAGGCTGCATCTGTGCACAGACTCGGGGGGGGGTGCTGAATTCCCGGGTGAGGCCCCTTCCTCAGCACCCTCCTAGACATACTCCACTCTTATGGCCTCCGTGGCAGACACTGCGCTGCACTCACCAGAGGCTCCACAGTCAGACCCCTGCCTCCAGAGGGCGGGTGGCCACCTGAGTGGGGTCTCCTCGTCCCTGTGAGGGCCACAGGGCAGGCCTCTGAAGGGCTTCCAAGAACCTCGGCCTCCTACCCAAGGCAATGTCCCCACGGCTGTATCCTCATCATGCGCAAATCCAGGCACCCCCGCTAGGAAGGAAGTGTGTCGTCCCGCTAACACACACACAAGCCCAGCACTGATCAAATGTCCACCAGCTCACAGGGACACAGATGAGCGCTTCAGAGGCAAATACTCAGGGAGAATGGGAGAATCCTGTTCATTTAAAACAAAAACGAGGATCCAGGAAACTGAGCAGTGACTCTCCAGTATATTACAGAGATCCCAGGGATTGTTTTAAATTACTAGGAGCTGGGACGCCTGAGTGGCTCAGTTAAGCGTCTGCCTTCCGCTCAGGTCATGATCCTAAAGTCCCCACTGAGCCCCGCATTGGGCTCCCTGCTCCACAGGAAGCCTGCTTCTCCCTCTCTTACTCCCCCTGCTCATGTTCCCTCTCTCACTTGCTCTGTCAAATAAGTGAATAAAATCTTTAAAAAAATGAAAATAGAAAAATTATCAGCAGCTTTTGGTGTGATACTATTTTGACTAGTTGTTTTTAAAGTATCAGCTTTTAGAGATTTGCTTCACAAGAACTCACTGGAGCGGGAGGGAGGAGCCTAGTGCCAGAAGAGTGGAAACTGGGGAGAAGGCACAGGGGCTTATTCCTGCCCCCCCAGACTTTTACACTAATGGCAATCTCCACAGTAGAAAAATATTTTAAATAACTGGGATGACCAGGAGGCTGGCAGATCCTTTGTGTGCTCTCTGATGTGCTGACAAAAGGCCACGATGAAGACGTGCTGGACTGTCGCTGGCCTGGGATGCAGAGTCCCCAGTACCAAGGGGAAGGACCCACCAGCGTGGCCAGGCAGCTAGAGGCTGCGGGGCCTACCAGCTGCCAGCAGAGCTGGGTAACAGGAAGCTTTCAAAGACGAGAGCATAAAGAGGCCAAGTGGAAAGACAAGAGGCAAAAAAGGAAAGGCAGACCCCTTTCTGCTGCACAGTGACTGCGTGAGAGCCGCAGCCATGTGCTCCGCCCCCCAGCACCAGCTGCCTGACTCATAGGACACCATCTGGCCCTTCGTGCCCCTGGGGCATGGCCCTGCATGCCACGCTGATGCCCAGACCAGAGCCTGCCACCCCATCCTCCCCTACACCCGATGACGTCCCACAGTCTGCTGCTGACAGCTCTGCTCTCCCCAGCCTCCCTTCCCTCTATCCCCTCCCTGGGGCCCAAGCGAGGACCAGCCCCTCCCACAGCCCCGGGCTCTGAATGACCTGTGCTCTGCAGAGCACTGCCAGCCCTGGTCTCTGAGCAGCCCCCACCTCCTACCCATCTGCCAGCCTCAGCACCCTCTGAGCACAAGCCTGATCACGCCACTCCAGGCTTCAAACCCCTCCCTGGGTCCCACTGCCCTCAGCTAAAGCCCAGGCTCAAGCTTGGCACGGGAACCACACCCGCCACCTCTCCTGCACCTCTCCCACTCACTTCCCTTCAGCTGCAATGGCCTCCGGGAGCTCACCGGGCCGCTTCCCCAAGCCACAGATCTACACATGTGCATTTCTAAAAAACTCTATTTAAAATAGGTTCTAAAAGCTAAAAAAAAGTTATCAGGAGTAATTATTTCTACAGTGTACAATACAGAGTAAGGAACAGTTTTCCTTGAGTCAGCCCATTCCCCTGTTCTAAAATATTTCGGGACTTCTGACGAAACAGTTAAAGGGTGACATTCTCTGAAACTGAATTAAAAATTCAATCATCAAACGTGAGGTCTGACCAATGCAGTTAAAAAGGACTTTTGCTGGGCACCTGGGTGGCTCAGTGGGTTAAGGCCTCTGCCTTCGGCTCAGGTCATGATCTCAGGGTCCTAGGATTGATGCCCCCATCAGGCTCTCTGCTCAGCAGGGAGCCTGCTTCCTCTTCTCTCTCAGCCTGCTCTCTGCCTACTTGTGATCTCTCTCTCTCTCTCTCTCAAATAAATAAATAAAATCCTAAAATAAAAAAAAGGACTTTTGTTAAAATACCTTCCAGTTTTCTTAGTTTCAATTCTATTTTTATCCTTTAGAACATAAGCCACTGAAAAACCTTACAAAAGCGCTGCCCTCGCGTGCGGGGGAGGTCCCGCCTGTCACTAAGCTGTGCTGTTCCCCTCTTCAGTCTTGTCTCCACAGCACCCCCTCGGGAACCAGACGTGCCAGGGGCCACAGGCCCCTCCCAGACTTCAGTATCATGTCAGAATAAGCCCAGAACACTGAGCTTCCAACAACGCTGGTCCTGACACCTGGGCTCCACCATAGTTCTGTTTAGGATACCTCCTCCTCTCAAAGGCAAATCCCCTTCCAGGTTATTTCTGGTTACTTCAAAATATCCCACCGTTAATATAAATCATAAAATCCTACCCATAACCACAAAGATTTATCCGGGAGACCACAGCCACTTGGGTGGGGCCTAAACCAGGACACTGGCAATGACTCACCCTGAGTCACCAGAACGTTCCCCTGGTTTTCAAAACCACCTCTCTATCTCCCTGGTGGTTTAGTGGTTTAGCAGTTCCGTAAAGCCTACAACAGGAACCTTGCATTATTTTCCCTTTGAAAAGACAGCGTTTGGCTGCAAGTGGCAAGAAGCTCCCGCAGAGGGCACAGCCCTCCCTGGCAGCGAAGGGCAGAGGTGACCAGGACGACGGACGCGAGCACGCTCACCTGAGTGCATAGGTGTAGCCAGTGTTCTCAGGCACGCACTGCGGAGGGGCGTACATGTGAAGCCGAGAAAAATCCATGGTCACGGCCTCAAGTCATACTGCAGAAGTGGGGGAAAAGCAATTCAGGGTTAACAGGGTAGAAACAACACAGACGAGTCCTGTCTGTCGCTGCCAACCCAGGGCACAAACTTGGGGACCCAAACGTCACTATCACAGTTTGAAACAAAGCTAACAGTCATTCTTATTTGTTAAGCAAAGGAGACAAAATTTTCTTATAGTTACAAGTCCTTCTGTTTAGTCCCCTACGATACACCCACAGGAGTGAAAGGGAAAACCCTCGATTACTCACTCATAATTATGAAAATTGGGGCACTTTCCAAAAAACAGGGAGTGACTAGGACCCTTTTTAAAATGTATTTTTAAATTCCTAAAGGTATCAAAATGTTCTCATTCTCCTGTACTAGGTTTTCGTTGTGATTAACAACAGAAAGGCTTCCTAGTCCGCGGTCAAGCACTCATTCTAGATGCTGTCTGCCCATGCACCGCGCCAAACCAGAAAACTGCAGGCTGAATGACCCATGAGCTGAAGGCACGGCTGACACTTTTATTTTACCCCCAAAGAACATAGATTATTTTTTAATTAAAAAAGGTTTAGGGGATGCCTGGGTGGCTCAATCCATGGAACATGCAACTCAATCTCAGGATTTTGAGGTCAAGCCATATTTGGCATAAAGATTACTTAAAATTTAATCTTAAAAAAAATTTTTAAGGGGTGCCTAGGTGGCACAAGGGGCTAACTATCCAACTCTTAATTTGGTGCTCAGGTCATGAGATCAAGCCCCATATCGGCCTCCCTGCTCAGGGTGAGGGGTCTGCTTGGTACTCTGCTTCCCAGAGGCATCCGTCCTCCCACACTTGCACAGGCACTCTCTAAATCAATCAATCTTACAAAAAAAAAGAAAGGTCTGGGAGCACCTGGGTGGCATGGTCACTAAGCGTCTGCCTTCAGCGTGGGTCATGATCCCGAAGTCCAGGGATCGAGCCCCACATCAGGCTCCCTGCTTGGCGGGAAGCCTGCTTCTCCCTCTCTCACTGCCCCTGCTCGTGTTCCCTCTTTGTCACTGTCAAATAAATAAAATCTTTTAAAACAAACAAAAAAAGGTTTGAGGTGCCCAGGTGGCTCAGTTCAGTGTCCAACTCTTGATACCAGCTCAGGTCTGGATCTCACATAAGTTCAAGCCCTATGTTGGGTTCCATGCTGGGTATGGAGCCTACTTTAAAAAAATTTTTTTTAAAGTTTTGTTTTTCAGATTGTCATCCAAATTTCTTTGGAATGACTCAAACCTTCCTCTGGCTAAAAATATTCTCTCTCTCTCTCTCTCTCTCTCTCTCTCACACACACACACACACACACACACACACACACTAAATTAAAAATAAAGAGGGGTGACTGGGTGGCTCAGTTGGTTAAGTTCTGCCTTTGGCTCAGGTCAAAGGGATTGAGTCTGGCATCAGGCTCCCCACTCAGTGGAGAGCCTGCTTCTCCCTCTCCCCTTCCTCCCCACTCGTGCTTTCTCTCTCTCAAATAAATAAAATCTCTAAAAAAAAATTGGGGGGGGGCACTAGGTGGCTCAGTTGGTTAAGCAACTGCCTTCGGCTCAGGTCACGATCCCAGAGACCCGGGATTGAGTCCCACATCGAGCTCCCTGCTCAGCGGGAGGCCTGCTTCTCCCTCTCTCGCTCCCCCTGCTTGTGTTCCCTCTCTGGCTGTGTTTCTCTCTGTCAAATAAATAAAATTTAAAAAAAAAATTTTTTTTAAAAAACACATGGTTGTGGTATGATTCATAACTTATTGTTGAAAAATCTAAGGAAGATAAAACTAAAAGTAAAGACTAGCATGACAAAAAATATTTATGTGTAAATGACCATTTTCTATAAACTAAACCAAAAATACTTTGATTCATACCATTTTTTTTGAAACAGTCCAAAAAAGAAAAAAATTTTTTCAAAGAAAAAAATGTATTTTTTAAGTGGGCTCGTCCACACCCAGTGCAAAGCCCAATACAGGGCTTGAACTCACAAGCCTGAGACTAAGACCTGAGAGCAGAGATCAGGGGTCAGTCTTGTCACTGAACCACCTGCATGCTCCACAAATATACTTTAAGGAGTACAGAGAACTAAAAACACTAAATACTAAATACATAAATAAATAAATAAATTATTAAATACTAAATACACAGAACTAAAAAACACTATTTACATTATAAAAATGGTACTGCCTACTAATTTCCACAAACACCACAAAACTCATTTCAACACTCCTCAGTTCTTCTCAGAGACCCTGCCCACTTGCCCACCCAACACCTTTCAAGTGCTCCGCCTCCTACGCACACATCAACCTCCCTCTACCACTGAGATGCACTCAGGCGTTACCCGTGTGCTTGTCTACCTGTCCCCCTGCCTGATCCCCCGAGTGTCTACTCTGGCCAACACTGAAGTCCAGGCTCTGGGGCAGTGGGAGAGCGAACAGGGAGCATTCTTGCCACACTGGCCCCCAAGGACCGCCAGCCCCGCCTGGCACGGAGCTCCAGCCTGGCCACGTCACAAAGGCTCCCGACAAGCGCGCGCTGAGCTCTCAGGAGGCAACCGTGAAAGTCCGGGGAGGGGACACTATAAATGCCCCATAACTGTCCTCATTCTCCAGAGTGGACCACGGACTGGTTTTTTATTCCCTATCAGTTACCCACTGATTAACAAAACCCAAACTTCCCAACTTCACTTTCACCTTAACATTCCTCAGTACATGCATTAGGGATGTTACTAAATCGCTACAGCGGGCATCTGACACACCCTTAGTGACCTCAACCCTGAAGTTCTCAGAGGTCACCGTTACAAAACCGAAGCCCAAAGGCCAATAATACCTGAGCATTTACTTCCCAGATCAGCACCCAGACACAGACCTCAGAGCCTGTGGCTAAGGACAGGGCGCGGCCCTCAGACGTGGGCTCGGGTCCCAGCTCCACCCCTACCGGCTGACCGTGGAGCGGGGCCAACTCTCTGGACAAGGCCCCCAAGGACCCAGGAGGTCCAGCCCATGACTCAGCACGGGAGGAGAGCTACAGAGCCTGAGGAAGACACTGAGCAAGAACTCACAGACTCATTTAAAAAGTTGCATTTCTATGTTCTCACATTTTTAAGTGCCTGAAAGCAATTTTGGTTAATTTCTACTGGTGTTTTCAGAAGCTAACAGGATGTGCAAGACCAGTGACAACCCTATTTTTCAACCTGGTTCTTCCCATCAACGAGCTAGATGACAAAGCTGAACCATGCCACCTCTAGGCAGGTTGCAGGTAGGCCTCACGCCACTATTTAAAAATAAATTTAATTTTGGGGCACCTGGGTGGCTCAGTAGGTTAAGCGTCTGACTCCTGATCTCAGCTCAGGTCTTGATCTCAGGGTCGTGACTTCAAGCCCCGTTTTGGGTTCAGCCCTGGGCGTGGAGCCTTACTTAAAAAAAATTTTTTTTCAATAAATAAATTTAATTACTTGTCTCTGAAATAAATCCCACCAAAAACCCGAGCACAGCCACTGGCTATCACAAAATCCCAGGAATGACAGGATTCCAGCAGTGACAGCATCCCAAACCCAACTGGTGAGAACAGGGAGACCCAACAGACAGTGGTAGATTCCTGGTAAAACAAGCCAGGAGAAGAGATAGACATAATAAAAGGCCCAAAGAGGACACCTTCCAGAGAGGACCAGGGTGGACAGACACCAGCCTCTAGATGAATCACTGGGCAGTGTGGCTCTGGAGGAAAGGAGGACAGAAGGGGCCGGTGAAGGAGGCTGGGGGGGGGGGGGAGGACTGAGATGGTCACAGCTCAGCAGCTGGTGCAGCCCCGGGGCCAGGGCACGACACACAGGCTTACTTCTTCCAACTCATTCTGATTTCACTCCTTGAAGCATATGAAGTGCATCTAAGTAAAGCCACACGCAAAGCCTGGCCCCAGACCTGGAGCCCTGGGGGGTGTTCTTGGCCATGGCTTCGTCTACAGGACAGAAAAACCATTTCTCCCCTAGAGAAGCACAAGAGGACCAAACACCTGCAAAGCCAAACCTGCAAAGAGGCGGGTCATGTGGGGGCCACAGCACCCAGGACGCGAGGCTCCAAAGGGAGGGATGACTGGCTGCTCTCTTCCATGCTCACCACAGCACAGTTCCTGGATGTGACTGTGAAAGGTTCTGGAATTTACCCGGGTCCTTCTCTCCACTAACCCTGCTCTCTCCCATTTTCCCTCCAACACTTGAAATCACCCTTTAGGGTCCCTCCATGAAGCGTGGGCATTCAATACAATCAGAGGATGAAATGAGGCATTGCCTGGCACACAACGCTCAACCGTGGGCTTGGGTATCTGCTAGAATCAAGTGATACAGCAGCCTTCACTCTCAATCCTTTAAACACGGATTGTTTTTCTTCTGAGGGAGCAACCCCTGAGATGGAGACTCAATCCCAGGTCCAAAGAAAAGGCAAAGGCAAAGGCCATCCGCAGCGCGGACAGCTCCAACGAGGAGGGGGCGGGGACAGGTGGGAGAGCTAGCCCCAGATCTCTGCCAGAAGTGTGTAAGAACTCCAAACAGCAAACGTGCAACGCTGATTCCAGATCCGCGAATAAACAGGAGCGCTAGGCATTTTCACAATGCTGCTCCCACCTTCAACATCTGTCCCCCTAACACTAGAGCCTTCCTGCTGGTACCGGGGTCCTCCTCTGCCAGCCCCAGTCTGAGACTCAAGGGAAAGCTGATTTGCATTCATACAACAGTAGGTGAAAAAGTAGATTGAAAATGTCCTCAGTGGCATCATAAAACCCCAGAAAGAATCTGAGGTTGACACTTTGCAAATGCATGCACTGCAAAAGAGGGGCCCTGTCCAGCTCCACTGTCCTCAGAGTATTCTTCTCTGGCTGCTAGGACCTTGTGAAGCGCCCCGGCAGGCCCCAGGTCCACAGCCCCAGGGCAGGACTCTCCCCACCTGGGCGAAGTGCACATGGGTGCCTCCTCTGCCCTGGTAAAGGAGAGCTTCTTCAGGGCAGGCTGCCTATGACTCTGTGCCTCTTAGGGGCCACAGGGCCAAGCACAGCACCTGCAAGCAGAAAAGACCTCTCTGTGTCTCCTTGTGCCGTGTTCTATTTGCGGCTAGGACAGCACGCAGACTAGCGAGCACAGGAGAGAGCCACTGTTCTGACTGAACTTTGTTACAAAACTAAGGACTTAATAAGTATCTTTGCCAACATGCAGTTCTTAGTAGGGCTCTAAAATCAGAGTTTAAAAAAATGTTTAGGAGCACCTGGGTGGCTCTGTTGGTTAAGCATCTGCCTTCGGCTCACGTCATGATCCCGGGGTCCTGGGATCAAGTCCTGCCTGCATTGGGCTCCCTGCTCAGCAGAGAGTCGGCTTCTCCCTCTCCCCTCTGCCTGCTGTTCTCCCTGCTTGTGCTCTCTCTCTGTCTTTGGCAAATGAAGAAAACCTTAAAAAAATAAACAAATAAAAATTTAAAAATAAAAACAATTTAAAGAAAGTTATAAAAAAATAAAATTAGAATTAAGATTCTTTTTTTTTTTAAGTAGGCTCCCCAATGATGGGCTCGAGCTCACAACTCTGAGATCAAGAGTCGCGAGGCTTAACCCGCTGAGCCAGCCAGGCACCCCAGCCAGGCTTCTCCTTCAATGCCCTTTGAGTACATATGCTATAATGACATGATACGGGAGAGATAAAAATGTAAAGCTGTCTGGTTCTTGAATGCTTGAACCAAGAAGGAATTTTAGTGCTGGGAGCACATATAATTTGAATTTTTACTATTTAGAATGTCTGTACCAATCTAGTAATAATCTAGAAAACATGCCTGAAAAATACCAAAACTTTCGAGTCACACAAGGGTAAAAAACAGAGCTTCAAGGAAATGGCAAAACCAAAGACAGAAAAAACTGTAACATCTCTGAAATAATTTTAGCACACAATATCCTCTTAGGAAATGCTATCAGTTCTGATAAAAAACTGGAGAAACAAATCTCCTTTTACCCCTGAAGACCCGAAGTAGCATCATCTAGTTGACAGGTTTTACTTTTTTTGATGACATTATTAATTTATTCAACAGAGAGAAACACAGCAAGAGAGGGAACACAAGGAGGGGGAGTGAGAGACGGACAAGCAGGCTTCCCGTCGAGCAGGGAGCCTGATGTGGAACTTGATCCCGGGACTCTGGGATCATGACCTGAGCTGAAGGCAGACGCTTAACGACTGAGCCACCCAGGCGCCCCAGCAGTTATGTTTTATTAAACAGTGCACACCACGCTGTGTTTATAGAGTGAGCCGGTTACAAATCAAACGTTTTTCAGCTGATTTAGTCACAGACAGTGGCTAAGACAGAATGAGCCCAGGCAGAAGAGGACAGTGCCTCCTTCCCATCTGAAATCCTCACAAATGACCTGCCATGGATCCCCATGAGGCGAAGGTCAGACCCTGTGGCTCTTGCCCATAACCTGTCTACGGGGACAGAAGCAATCAAAGGGGACAGCGACAACCAGGACGCTCCTCCCAATGCTGGGCATAGCTCCAGACACCACCATCTGTGGCCCCTCGGGGACGCTGGGCGTGGCTGGCACAGGGCTCCTGCGGGTCTGCAGGCCTTGGCACATCTGGCCAGCAGTGGCCGCTCCGCGGGCCGCGCAGTCCCTCAAGGACCTTTGCAAGAGGTCCCAGGGTTGCGTGCGCATGCAGCCTCACCGACATTCTATATATCACCACTGGGCTGATCCTTATCACCCAGAGGGCAGCTACACCAGCTGTCTCCTTTGTCACGTCCTCTGCAAAAAGGATCACTTTTCAGAATAAAATTCCACGGTGGCCCTTTAAAACTTAGAACTAATTTTTTTTTCCTCTTAAGATTCTATAGAAAGTCAAGTTAGTTCATACATAGCGTAGCATTACTTTCAGGGACCGGATTTAGTGATTCATCAGTGGCTTACGACACACCGGCTCCTGCCATCACAGGCCCTCCCTGGTGCCCATCACCCTAGAACTACAGCTTAATGTTACTGTTCTGCTCAACATTAATTCTGTTAAACTAAATAATGTAGAGACTAATAAAAACATCAATTATCTCTGCCTACATATTAAAAAATCATAATTTGGTCTAAGTAAGACCATAGAAAAGATCATAATTTGGGTTAGAAATGAGTATTTCCAAATGCATTGTTCAATGTAATTACTTCTACCATATAAAAATAGAAAACTGACATTCATCTGTTTTTATCTTAAGAAATAAAACAATGTTAGTTTATGAAAAACTATGACTTACATTAAGTGAAAAACCTAAAAATGAACTGGGTAAAACAGTGAATTGCACACGACTAAAGCAAAAATACTTGAGAGCTTCACAGAATTGTACATGTTTTATATACATACATACTTGAATACGTTCTTAAACTTGAAGGAAAACACCACTAAATTTAATGGTAAATTACAGAAAGTGAGACTTCTACTCTTCTCTTACCCCTTCTGTGCTGTTCAACATTTTTTTAAAGAGTTAGTATTAGTCTTATAATTTCAACTAATCCAATAACTATTATTTTCCAAAGACAATTTATTAGGTCTTCATCTGTGAGGACTATGGGGTAAGCAGACCCACAGCTTCCATTCAAGCTCTTTTGCTCAGCAGTTAAGAACCCAGGAGCAGAAGGGAAGGACAATGTCCTCACACCTCCTGGCACCGTCAACAGCCTAACCTGCTCGGCAATGCCTGGCACATGATAAAAACACTCAATAAAAGTTAGTTATTATCAGCAGCAAGGCTGCTGTGTCCCGCCAAGATAGGGCGTTTCTTTCTTTTTTTGGGAAGTGATGAGACAACAGGAGGAGAGTTAAACAAGCTGGATGGGCTTGTTTACATAAAGAAACAGCTCTGAGTTTTGGGGAACATAATTACCTCTAAAAGAAAATGCATTATCCTGCGCTTACCTCTCCTGATGGAAAGTGCTCCAGATCTTTTTAATAAAAAGCCACTGCCTCTGACAGTGGTATTATCCTAGTATTTCAGCAAAAGCCCAAAGTCAAATTATTTATTCTGTCCACGTTAACATAAAGGGTCTTTGTTCTGAGAACCCAGAGGGCATGGCCACAAGGTTATACTGTGTCTGCTTCAAACCAGAAAGCACTCCATCTTCTCTCAAGCAGTAGTCACAAGGACTGCCCATGGCACCATGTCTACCGCGAAGATGCTGTCCACAGCGAAGGGGACAGTAGCGCTGTGTGGTAGGTCTGGGGGTCCCTCCCACAGCCCTGGCAGGGCCAGACAGTGTGTGGCAACTCTGTCGTGGGAAGCAGACCGGGGCGCTCTTTTTCATGCTAACCGTACGCATCTTGTCGCATCTGGAACACCCCTGCCTGTCAGGGAACTGGCCTCTGATGAACCACTGCACAGCCAGTGGTTCCCGCCTCTCCAGGCCGGCTTGGAAAGGGCCCCCTCCAACCCAACAACACACCCACAGTCTGTGATGGATTCTACTGATGATCCGACTCCTGTCATCCGAGTCCTTTGCGTACAGTGAGATAAGCATCTGAGTGGACCACATGTTGAGCATGTCCGCTGGAATCGTGGACGAGTACCTAAATCCAGCATGTCCACAGCACCAATCAGTCCGTTCCTCCCTTCCCAGTGGGTCACCCCCTCTGCCTTCCTGCTCCCCCTGCTGCCCCATCTCTGCTGGCTTCCAGCAAGCACTCCTGCTTAGCTCCTGCCCTCCAGCCTTGCCCCTCAAGCCAGAATACAGCCAGGAGGAGCTGTCTACAAAGAGATCGACCACCTCACCTCCTTCACATCCCACCATGGCTCCCGATCACCTACAGAGAGGACCCAAGAGACAGAGTGCAGCAAACATTCCATCCAGACATCCCACTTGTCCTCTCCATCTCCTGACAATCCATAGGGGAGCTTCCCTGAGGGCCTGGACTCAGACAACCCTCTTCTCCTCCACCCAGGTACACACTTCCTATGCTCTTTCCTTGTCTGGGAGGCCCTTCTGATTCCCCATCCTCATCCCCTTGGTTTCTTCCCACCCCTGCTCCTGGCTACCTTCTGCTCAACCTCAGAATTCAGCTGAGAGTCCACGTTCAGGAAGCACTCCTGGAGCCCCAACCCCATATCCAGGTTAGACGCTAGCTTTAGTGCTCCCCAGCACTCATCACTCCACAGAAACCATAATCATTACTTACTAACGAGTCTCCCTCTCCAACAAGCCCTTGTGCTCTGAGCACCCAAACGTCACTTGAACAAATCCACAGTGTGTAGGCGCCTGCAGAGTGGGGAGGACGGAGGACTCACCGCTGTGCGTGTTCCTCGCTTTGCCTTTCACCTGAAAATCCAGCCTCTGCTGCTGTGTGACCACACTGGCAAAACCATGCCGAGAGTGATACAAATATGTGATGAGCAGGAAGGGTCACACACATCTGGGCCTCCTCCTTCTTTCCTAACAGATTCAAAGTGCTTCTCACATGTGCTCATTGGAACAGGACAGCTTCGTCAGCTGTGCTTCATTTCCGACTATAATTGGGAATGTGAATTAGGAACAACAATTACAGGCTCTTATCTGTACTGCAAACGTTTAATCCACACCAGTTCTCCATAACCCTTGTCAAGCTCCGTCCCCAAAACATGAAGCAGCAGGCTCAACATCGGTATTTACCGGTACTGTAAAAGTCTGCAGCCTAAGTAGCGAGTGAAAAAATCATCAAGTTGATCTGTTTTTCATATTGTAGATAGAGCTCACATCATCTGATAATATTAACTGAAAACTTAACAAAATAAAGACAATGAATGGAAAACAAAACAACCAGGCAAAGCACACATTTGTTTTCAAGCTACCCATGTCCCCGGGGCAGCGGCTCATTCCCCACCGGGAGTCACTCACCTGTACAAGAGTGTTCTCCCCACCACTTACATCGAGGACCTACACCTCTGTCCTGCACAAACGTCAACAAGCACACATCACACAGCTCTTACCTCCTAAACTAAGACTCCCAACCAATGACCATTCAATTCACTGGTACCCCTGTGTGACTAAATGAACAAGGCACTCAGATAACAAGCACAGTTAATCAGAGATGTGATTCAAACTACAGAAGTGCCTAACGAATGACCCAAGTTACTTAACGAAGTAGAACCCACCACAATATAGTATAAGCAGGAACACCGTGTTCTGTATTCCCATCTGCCAATCCTGCTTATTTGGGCCCAGTGCAAGCAAACGGTTTCAAAAGCACATGGCAGGTTTGGTCCCCTCTACCTGAAATCAAGAGGGGTGAGCAAGCCAAAAGAGCTGTGAGTTCCAAATCTGGGAACAGAGGGGAGCAAGAAACAAGGAACGTGGCTTTCCCAAGGAACTATGTGCAGCTGCTCCTCATCTCCCACAGCACTCCTATTCGGACACCAGCACTGCCTGCTTCCCATTTGCCCTGGGCCCACATGTGGGCGTTGCCCTCCACCACGTGCTCAGGACCACCTCCCCTGAATCCGGGTGGGTTTCACAGGCACTGTGACTCCAGGCGCTCTTGCCTCACCTCAAAACATCCAGGCAGTGGCAAGAGATGCAATGCTAAAATATGCTTCCATCCTGTGTCACTTCTACCATAAAATGCTGCCTGGCATTTGTACTGTAAGCAAACTCAACCTGGCTCTACTTCCAGAATCTGGAGACCATCCGATCATCAGAAATTCAGAACTAGGAAACAATGCCTATGAGCAGACACTCCATCAAATGTCAGTGTTCTCTGAAAATAGGTCACCCAGGAATTTCCAGCTAAAAATGGTACACTGAGCAAAGATGGTAGCTCCCACTCTCCTCTGATACCCCTCCTACAAAGAGATTGTTTCATAAAGGCACAGAACCCCACAGCAAAACAAAAGACAACAGCAAAAAACCTGGAAGCTAGACTGCAGATGTATAAAGGAAAACATACCTAAGCCAGAAGAAGGGGAGTCATGAGCTTGCAAGGAGAAGCACTGAGAAAGAGTCCAACTGTCTGTCATAACAGAACCCCTGAATGGTTACAAGAGTAACACCCAGGTATATCTGGAAGGGAGGGTGTAGCAGTTGGGCAAAACCACATGATCACACCTCAATCAGTGAAGGAAAGCACTTGGCAAAATCCAACACTCCTCCTTCATGATAGAAATGTTCACCCAACCAGAAATAGAAGGGAATTTCCCAACCTGATAAGGGCATGAATTGACTCCCAGAGTTCACATCATACTCTGTCGTAAAAGACACACAGCTTCCCCCGAAGATCAAGAACAAAACAAGGAGGCCTGCTTCCAGCACTGCCGTTCCACACGGTACTGGAGCTCCAGCTGGAGCAGCTAGGCAAGAACGAGAAACAAGAGACATCAGATTGGAAAGGAAGAAGTAAAGCTCTCTCTACTCAGACGACATGATCTCATATATAGGAATAAAAAATTCACAAAAACACTATAGAGGCTAACAAATTCCACAA
Organism: Spilogale gracilis; assembly: GCA_004023965.1. Lineage (NCBI taxonomy): Eukaryota > Metazoa > Chordata > Mammalia > Carnivora > Mephitidae > Spilogale > Spilogale gracilis. The sequence goes on along the minus strand of PITA01017156.1, from coordinate 2,076 downwards.
AGATGCACATTATAAGATCAACACCCCAGGGGCGCCTGATTGGGTCAGTTGGTTGAGCGACTGCCTTTGGCTCAGGTCATGATCCCGGACCCGGGATCGAGTTCTGCATCAGGCTCCCTGCTCGGTGGGTTGCCTGCTTCTCCCTCTCTCACTCCGCTTGCTTGTGTGTTCCCTCTCTGGCTGTGTTTCTCTCTGTCAGATAAATAAAATCTTTAAAAAAGTAAAGAAATAAAAAAATAAGATCAGTACCCCAAAATCAGTTCTATTTCTATAAACTAGCAATGAACACTCTGGAAATGAAATTAAGGAAACAATTCCTCAATTCCTCTTACCACAGCATCCTGAAGAACAACAAACAAGAATAAACTGAACCGAGAAAGTGTAAGACTGGTACACTGAAAATTATAAAACATTGCTGAAAGAAATTAAAAATATATATATACATGGAAAGACTTCCCTTATTCATAGACCAGAAGACTTAATATTTTGAAACATGGCAGCATAATTCTAAGAAATCTACAAATTCAATGCAATTTTTATGAAAGTCCTAACGGCCTTTTTTGTAAAACACGGTAAAGTTAATCTTTAAATTCATATGGAACTGGGGTGCCTGGGTGGCTCAGTCAATCATCTGGCTTGGGCTTGGGTTGTGAACTCAGGGTCCTGGGATCTAGCCCCAATTCAGGCTTCCTGCTCAGCAGGGAGTCTGCTAGCTCCCTCTCTGCCAATCCCTCCGTCTAATAAATAAATAAATTCCTAAAGAAAAAGGAAAGAAAGCCAAAACAAAGCAAAGCAGATAACAAATGCAAGAGAGAATATAGAGAAACTGGAACACTTGCATGCAGTTGGTGGGAACGTACTGGGAATGTAAAGTGATGCGGGCACTGTGGAAAAAAGTTTGGCAGTTCCTCTACACATTAAATTAGAGCTACCATATGATCCACCAATCCCTCTCCTAGACCCATACCCAAAAAATTGAAAACACGTCCTCAAACAAAAATCTGTACACAAATGTTCATAGCAGCATTACTCATTAACAGGCAAAAAGTAGAAATGACTCAAATGTCTGCTAACAGAAAACTGGATGAAAAAAATGTGTCTTCCTTACTTTTTTGACAGCCACAGCCACACTTCCACCCAACTTTAAAAAGAAGGCAGGAGAGTGGAAAGCCCGCGAAAGTATAAAAAGCCCAATAAAGGAATTAAAGGTAATGTGGCTGAGGGTACCTCCAGGAAGCCCCACCCTATCAACCCAAACTTCCACAGGCCTAGGCAGGCTCTCCATGTAAGGGCTCACTCAGGATCACCCAATCTTTCATGGAAAACACATGAAAACAAGCAAAAACTGAGGTCATGAAAGGAGACAATGAGACACTACTGCGTCTACAAAATAAGAAACGTTACTAAATTTTACAGGAAAAAAATAACCTCCAAAAAAGCTTTGGGAAATTTAAAATACAATGACCAAAATAAAATGCTAAATAAAGGAGAAGAAAACACTGAGGAAATCTCCTACAAAGTGACAAAAATGGAAAATGGGAGAGATAAAGATTTTATTTTTAAAAAAGAGATAGGGTCCAAAGGCCCAAGGCCCAAATAATAGTCTTTCCAAAACACACAGAAACAGAAAGCAAGAAAAATGTCCAAGGACACAGTGCAAGAAAATCCCCCAGAACTACCCCTCACGAGCTTTCAGACTTAGAAGAACTACGCAGTGTCCCATGAAATGGAGGCAAAGCAAACCCCAAGTTTTGCAGCACTGAGGACCATGGGAGTAAAAACAGCACACACAGGGCTTCAAGTCCGGCAGCTGGCGGGAAGCTCCAAGACACACAGCATGCCCAGGAACGCCAGGCCCGCATACTAGAGTTCCCGTGGGGGGGGCACCAACAGGTCCCCACCCAAAGGCAGGCCACAGGCCCCTCCCCTCCCCACCTGCCCGGATGAGGGCGGGGCCTGCACAGGTGCCCAAGGTGCAGAAACTCCTTCACCCGGGGCTCCACGAAGGCAAGAGCTCCAGGACGCAAAACCGACGCCAAGCCAGGGACCCGGGTGGGGGGTCAGGGGAGCCTAGAT